>SJYC01131195.1:0-11384 GCA_006408675.1 Madoqua kirkii | reverse complement strand
TTAAAACGGTCCTGTTTATTACAGCAACAGGAATGTTATGTGAGGTTCGGGGAAGGGAGGTGGGAGGGGGCTTTAGCATGGGGAGATCGTGTACACCTGTGGCTGATTCATGTCAATGTATGGCAGAACCAATGCAGTACTGTAAAACAGAATAAAGCATTAAACAAACAAACAAAAAAAGAATGTTATGTGAGGTTCACTACTGTCACATACTATCACACACCAGATGACAGTGTGCACTAATATTTGTGTTATGAGTGACTGCCCTATGCAGTTACTTTATCCACATTTCTTCTCTGATTCTCCTGTCTGGCTTTAAGAAAATCTGTGAATGGTGTTTGCCTCCTCTGCCCTAAGGCACCCAAACAGGACAAGGACATTCAGAGGAGAGAGCAAGGACAAGTGCAAGAACCAGCATCAAACACCCCAGGGCAACATCGCTGGAGGAGGCAGAACAGGCCCCTTCACTCTGATCTGTTCATTCTCCCTCCACTTTAGTCTTTCATCATCCACTCCTCCATTTACAGATCCAGCAAACACTTACGAGCCAGGCGGTGCTGGGTGTTCTGGCAGAAAACAGCCAAATCTCAGAGGCTGCTACCTTCACAGCCTAGCAAGTCCATCATTACTACTGATGTCACAAACCACAATTCAAATAAAAGAAAGAATTATGGCTGGACTGAGCCACCCAGATTAAATTCCTCTTGTAGCAAATAATACAATCAAAACAAACCCAGCAACCACAGACATGCCTGTGCGCATTAAAAAAAAAAAAAAAAAAAACAGGTCTAACCAACAGTTCACTTCTCCCAAACACTAGTACAAACACTAGTCAGAGAGCAAGAAAGCTCTCAGTAACAAGCAGGGTGCTGTGAGCCATGGACTCAGACATGGGTGAACCAACTCAGGGGAGGTAGGGGGACAGTCGGAGTAAAAGGCATTCTAAGAGGAAGACACAAACAGTCTCATATCAGTGACAAAAGACATGGGATGTGCAAGAAGTAAGAGCGTGTGCCCTAGCGGGCCATTTGAAGCAAGTGGTGGAAGATGTGGCTGGAGCAGAAGGCAGGAACCAGGTCCCGACAGACCATCACCATACAGGAGGGAACTTAACGATTCTTGTCTGCCCACAAGAACCAAAACCCACAGACAGCAGTGCCCATGCCTAGGCGCCCACCTCAGGGCCTGCAGAGGAGCACCCAGGGAAGGCAGCAGGGATACAGTCAGGGCAAACAGGCCAACAGAGGAGGAGAGAAATGTGCAGGGGGCCAGGAAGCTCCACCTCCTCCAGGAAGCCTTCCTAGACTGCCACTCTCCCACAGCCACTCCTGAGCAAGCATTTGCTGAACCAGGTTTCTACTGAGGACCTGCAGTGTATGAGGCTGAGCCACTAGGAAGTACCACTGTAATAGACCGAAGCACTCCAATACTGACATGCTTGCCCTGGTTCTCACCCTGACACTGTGTCCACAATGGGGATATAGTGAGAAACAGTCGCAACCCTTGCCTCACGTGGACCCAGGATAAAGCAGAAAAAAAGCAAACAAGTGACAAACACAAAACATGAAGCGCTGGGAAGGAAAGGGAAGGGACCTGAATCAGGGTAGTGATAGGAAAGAGTGGTCAGGAAAATGGGCTGAGACCCACTGGAAGGACGGTGAGGAGCCATCCAGCCAGGAACCAAGACGTGGGCAGGAAGAGGGCAGGGGAGGAGAGAGCCAGGCGCAGCTGCCATGGCAGAGGACCCCCTAGTCCCGCTGCTTCACTCTCAGAACGTTCTGCCATGACCGAAGTATTCCAGGCCTGCACCTCGCTAGCTAGTGGCCGCCACAGTGTTCTCATCCTGACACTGTGTCCACAATGGGGATATAGTGAGAAACAATCGCAACCCTTGTCTCACGGGGACCCAGGATAAAGCAGAAAAAAAGCAAACAAGTGACAAACACAAAACATGAAGCGCTGGGAAGGAAAGGGAAGGGACCTGAATCAGGGTAGTGATAGGAAAGGGTGGTCAGGAAAATGGGCTGAGACCCACTGGAAGGACGGTGAGGAGCCATCCAGCCAGGAACCAAGACGTGGGCAGGAAGAGGGCAGGGGAGGAGAGAGCCAGGCGCAGCTGCCATGGCAGAGGACCCCCTAGTCCCGCTGCTTCACTCTCAGAACGTTCTGCCATGACCGAAGTATTCCAGGCCTGCACCTCGCTAGCTAGTGGCCGCCACAGTGGACACCGCCCGTGGAGCCCAGCGGGGCATGAGTGAGACTTAAGTCTCCCGACAGGAGGTCCCCGAAAGGCGTCCACTGAGGCAGGTGTCCCCGGACAGTCGGGAGAGCCCTCATCCTCGGTGCCCAGGAGGCATGTTTCAAGCCAAACGTGGAGGGAGGACAGGAAGGCCCGAAGAGGAGGCACGCGGGGCCGGGCTCTCCCTCGACGGCTGCCTCCCACTCGCGGGCGATGAGGACCATCACGGTGCCCAGCCGGGGCCCCTGGACAAGCGCTCCGCCCCCGAGACCCGACCCGCCCCTGGCCCCGCCCCCTACAGGCCTCAGCCCACGGCAGCCCCCATCGCCCCGCCCCCGGCCCCGCGGGTCCCGCGGGCCCCGTGCGACCCTCTCGGCACCGTCCCCGCCTCAGGGAGCGCGGCCCCGAGCCGACCCAGCCTCGCCCCGCCGGTCAGCCGCCGCTGGCCCGGCTCCGCCGCGCGCAGCCGCCTCACCTGGGCCTGGGTAGCTCGCGGGCGCACTCTGTGCGCTCTAGGCGGGCGGGGCGGAGCGGGGGGCGGAGCCAGGACCCAAACATCACGTGACAGCCCTCCCGCGCGGCGAGGGCCGCGAGGCGCCCCCGCCCGTCGCGTCAGCCCCAGCGCCTAGAGCCAGCCAATGGCCACAGAGCCACGGACTCGCCGAGGGCGGTGTCCGACTCGGAACTACAAGTCCCAGAGGGCCCCGCGCGGCCGGCGGAAACGGCCTGGGACGGCGGCCGACTGGGCCAGAAAGCCTGCCCCCGGAGGGCGCGCTTGCGGACGCCGGGATATGTGGTCCTCGAGATCCACGAAGTACCGTACATCAAGTACCGGCCTCGGGGCCTGCTTACTCTCTTCTCCGAGACTATGTCTTCCCATCTGCGGAGCAGGGTCACTTAGACACGAAGTGGGAGGACTCGCTTCGGAGGCCCAACCAGATCTCAAGGGTCTGAGAGGCAGACCCGCTGCGACGCAGTGACCACGCAGCGCCTGGACTCGAGAGCCGAGGACAGAAGGGTCGGCGCCCAGGTCTAGGACGGCCCACGGGTACTGCTGAGAGGAGCCGCGACCCTGGACGCCACGCCTTGATCCGCACCCGCGGGGGCGCAGACCAAAGCCTTTCCGCGGAGCGCGTTATGGGGACGGGTCTCCAGAGGGCCCGGCTGTGGCGCTGAGGGTGCGGGGCCACGCCCTGTGCTGGGTGTGTGGAGGGAAGGAGGGGAAACAGGACCACACCTCCTCCAGACCGCCTGCAGAGTGTGCTTCCTGCCTACCCAGTTCCCCAACCCCCAACAGGATAGTCTAGCGGCATCCCAAGCTGTTTTGGCACCCAGGGACCCATGGAAGACAATTTTGGGGGAGACAGGGGGATGGTTTGGGGCGTTGCATTTATTGTGCACTTTATTTCCATGATTATTACATGAACTCCACCTCAGATCATCAGGCATTAGATCCGAGTTTGGGGGACCCTGGTCTGGTGCCAGCAGGGCCAGCCCAGAGCCAGTGCTGAGTACCTGCTGCTTCCTCTTTATCTGGGACAAGCCCTCTAGCATCCCACTCCACCCCCCAGAAGCAGCAGCGCGGGCCCCTCCAACAGGACCTCCCCCTGGGAGAACCAGGAGGGAGGTTGGGTAAAGGGGACGTCTAAGAGACCCCCAGAGGAAAAGCGGAGAGCGGAAGCTGCTGCAGCCCCCACAAGATATCTGTCTGGGAGTCGCATCCTCCCCTTGTGCGCTGCTTCTGGAGGACCCTCTGCAGCGCCCACTAAAGCTGACCTCAGACGTGCACAGAGCCGCAGTGTTCACTTAATGTCCCCACAGAGCCTAGTCTGTTCTATCACCACACCTACACCTGTGTTGCTGGGTGATGTTGAGCAGTGACACCTCCTCTGGGCACATTTTCCAAAGCGTTGATGTGGGAGCCTCTGAGGCCGCAGAGTGCCAGAGCGCAGGCGTGGGAGGGGCAGCGTTGGAGAGAGGGGGCCATGCCACCTCGCCCCTGTCACCTGTGTGGGGGGCAGTGTCACAGGGGGATGTGTGCTGGGAAAATTCTGGCACAGGCCCAACACCCCACAGGGGTCTGACCAAGAGAAGAATCCTGCCCTCAATCATTCAAGAGCAGTCTCATCACAGCCCCAGGCTCTTAGAAAACTGAGTATGAATCTCGTAACAGCCTCCCAAGGTATTTATCACCAAGCAGGAGTGGCAAAAAAAAAAAAAAAAAAAGTAAAAGAAAATCCCAACAGGAGCATTTGAGTGTCATCTTTGCTAATCACATCCTCTGTGAAGGAAGAGTTTGCCGCCCCTCCTAGGAAGTAACAAAGCCTGCTTCTTCTCCATCTTTGTGGGAGGAGGCATCTCCACGCCCCAAGGAGCCATCTGTCTGTTCTACACCCACCACCCAGGCTTGCTACCTGGCACAGCGTCCAGACACCTCTTGCCAAATCTTATCCTGTTTGTCATCACTTATTCATTCAACAATCTTATTTCCAGTGTCAGGCAACATACTAAGCCCTGGGGATGCCATACAATTCGATTTAGTTGTTAATGACAGAAAATTCAATAACAGTGACTTTTAAAATTCCAATAACAGTGACTGAAATAAGATCAGTGTGTAACTTTCAGTATTACACATTCTAGCCCACATAGGCTGTAAGGCTGGGAGGGTGCCCCTCACAATCATCAGTATCCCAGACCGTTTAATCTTGTTGCTTCTCTGATCCTCAAACGGGCCCTCTGCCTCATGGCACAAGGTAGCTGTGTAAGTGCCAGCCATCACATCTGCTTTTCAATAGCAAGAAGGAGAACTGGACAGTGGAAAGTCACTCATCCCCAATCCCATCCTTTTAAAGACAGTTCCTAGATATTGTACACCTGCGTATACCATCACCCCCAGCTTGGCCAGAACTGGGTCCTTTGGGTACTTTTAGTTGCAAAGGAGGCTAGGAAATGTCTTCCTCCCAAGGACTATGTTCCCAGCAGCCATCTGGGCTCTTGCACCAAGTAAGACAGTGACGATGGGGCCCACCTAGCAGTCTGTGAAGACACAGACCTTGTCGCCATGCTGTGGTTTGTTTAGCAGGTGGGCTGCAAGTCACACAGATGTGCATGGGAACATGGGTGGAGGCTGTACAGGAGAAGAATGGGGGTGTGGAGACCAAAGGGAGCTGAGGGTCAGGGAAGGCCCCCTCAACGAGGATGCCTAGCATGGGGAAGTCTTGAGGGGTAGCCATCCGTCCTGACCATGCTAGCTGCTCTGACCACCTCTTCTCTCCCTCAGCCACGGGGGTTGGAGGGCAGGGCACTGGCCCTGGTGGGGAGGGGCACCCACAGGTCCCAAGGGGCCTCGGCAGCTCTGGGGTCCCAGGCCTGTCCCTGACACCCAGCCAGGGCCTCACCTCCACGTCAAAACCTGGTGCCCCTTGGGGCTCTCAGCCTGTAGTGGCCGCAAGATCACAGACTTCGGGGTTGAAGAGCACCTCTTACCTTCCGCTCCACAACACCCAGTTCAGCCCAAGATTATGGTTCTCGGTACACATGCTGTGCGGTGGTACTTGGGCCCCGGCGAAGCTGGGACCCCATGAGGGCAGTGAGCGTGCTGGCCGCGCCGGGCAACAGGGCAGCCCACAGTTCTCCTGTGGGAGGTGAGAGCCAGAGGAGAGGGAAGACAGACACCAGAGGGGACACCATGGGGACCAGCCAAGGCCACCAGCGCTCCAGGTGCTCGCTTCTCTGTCTTGGACACAGCCACGGCCCGTGGCCTCCCAGGCAGTTTGGTGGCCCCGTGGCTGGCCCCAGACACAGGACTGGGAGCAGCAGTGGAGGACACGCCTTTCCAGCTGCCATAAGCCGGCCCCACGGTCCTGCATGCATCCCCCTCATCACCAGGACGTGGAGGGCTCCGCCGGTTTGAGGGCCCCCGGTTATCACCGGACAAGCCCCAAGAGGGAATGGGCCTGGGAGAGGGGCCGTCTCATCTGCAGGTGACCGAGTGTGAGGAGAGAGGGCAAGGTCAGGAAATGGACAGAGGAGAAGGTACCGCCTCTGCGGGACCCTGAGCCCAGACGATCAGCCCAGCGCCGTTTCCCAGGGGCCCAGGGAGTTGGGGTGAGGAGTTGGCAAGTCTGTGAGGAAGACAAGTAAACAGCAAGGGGCAGGGAGAGGTTGGGGTTATCCTGGCACCCAGCGAGGGTCTGGCTCACCCCCATGCAGAGGCCGGGAGCTGGGCCTTTGGTTTGAGTTCCTCTGGGGGTAGTGTGGTAAATTCTCTCTGGCGAGGAGCCCCCACACCAGGACCAGTGTAGCTCCTGCCTGCAAGCCCCTTGATTTCCTCACAGATGCTCTGTGCACACAGCACCTTGTTCTTGCTATATCGGGTCTCTTTTTAGGGACAAGCAGGCTCCTTCTTTCCTCCCTCTTCCTCTTCTCTTTCCAGTTGGACCACCAGACCAGTGGCCACGTCCGCTGACTGCCCAGCCTCCCACCAGCCCTGCACCATGCCCTCCCGGCTCTACCACAAGCCAGCAGGGTAGCAGGGACTCCGAGCCTTGGCTTCCTCAAGCCTGAGACACGGACCACAGTGTGTGTGCCCTGCTCTGCGGGCTGACGTGAGGCTTGTGTGGGCCAGCACCTGCCAAGCCTTTCCAGCCCTTAAGCCAGGCCTGGTCCACTGGAGCCCCAGGGCACGTATGAGCATGTGGCCTATCTGATTTATCATCGAATCTTGGGTGGCGTCAAGCTCTAGTGCCAGGTACCATGTGGGTGCTGCCCTTAGGGTGTCTCAGAGGAGCAGGAGACACACAGGCCCACAGAATCACCTACTGGGTGCTAAGTCTGTTGTTATTTATTGTCATTCAGTCATGTTCACCTCTTTGCAATCCCACGGACTATAGCTCGCCAGGTTCCTCTGTCTCTGGGATTCTCCAGGCAAGAACACTGGAGCAGGTAGCCATTCCCTTCTCCAGAGGCTCTTCCCAACCCAGGGATCAAACCTGGGTCTCCTGCATTGCAGGCAGGTGCTTTACCTTCTGAGTTAGAAGGTCACGTTCAGAAACAGTACATTTTTCCCAGGGTGTTGGAAAGATTTCCCAGAAAAGGAGCATTTGGACTGGGTGCTAAAGGATGAGCAGGAGTTTGCCAGGCAGGACTGGCTTGAATCTACCGTGGCTGATGGAGAGGATTACCTTGTCCACCTCTTGGATGGAATTCTGTCCAAGCTCCTCTAACCCGTGGGAATTTGTCTGGGCTCCCCCGTCTCCCCTCCCCTCCTCCCTGCGCACACTGGCACAAACACAGTCACACACACTCATATACAGTCACACACACTCTTACACTCAGAGTCAGTGCACTGTCCCCCACCCCCACCAGCACGTGCAGGGAACCGGGGTAACAAGATGCTAATGAACAAAGGTAAACCTCAAGGAGAAGAACACTTTGTGAAATCACAACTGTGTGCTTGCAGGGCTCCCTCCTTGCAACCCAGAGAGCTGCTGAACCTCAGATAGTGATAGTGCCAATAGTGCTGAGACGATAGTGCCGTATGGGGGCGGAAAGCCCGCCAGCCCCGCCTTCCGGGATGATGCAGGGGGTCTGTGAGGGGGCTGAGTGGGAGCACCCTCCCCAGGACTGGCTCCACAGTGCTCCTGTTCTGCCAGCTCACACACCTGGTCTCATTTGGGGGTGTGAACCTCCATTCAAGGCCCTTCCTGGGCCACTATCACCCAGCATCACATCAAGTGCCTTCAGCACACCGACCCAAGCCCACGGCACCGACTCTCCAGGTGCACCCTCTCACCTGTGCCCAGTCGGCCCTCACCCTTCAAGGCTGGCCCTGCCACGGAGTTGCCCCTCCAAGCTGCCCTGCCCGGGGCTTGCTCTTTCACAGCCCTGGAGCCTGAGCTCCTGGCTGGTCCAGTGCTCATCTCTCTCTCTCAGCTGACTGCCCAGGTCCCCAGGGCTGGAGGCTCTGCTGTCTGTCCCTTTCCCTGGGGTCCTCACGACCCCTCAAGCTCTAAAAGTCTCTCTCAGCCCAGATCCCTGATTGTCCCTTCTCCCTCCCAGATACCTGTCCCCTGGCTGAGCTGTGGGCTCTGAAAACAGGTGGACAAGGGGGCTTGAAGGGTATGGCTGGGGACTTCTCCCTGTGGCCAGCAGGCCCTGTGCGCTTTTACCCTTGGGAGTGTGCAGCATGAGAACGGACGGCATCTCTGGCCCCTCAGAGGTGAAGGAGGCCAAAGGAAAGGAAATCCAGGCTGGACCACAGTGGGCTGCTTCCTCAGCCTGACTGCAGGGAGAGCCCAGGGCTATGAGGCGGTGGGATGCAGGTCTTGGAGCCCCGCAAGCAGTACAGGGTTACTGGGTGGCGTTACCCTGGTGTTGAAAGTGGAGCAGACCACCCAGGCATCTCCGTCATTTCCATCAAGGTGGGCAGTGAGCAAGGCAGGCTCACCAGCTGAGTGAGGGTCCAGCATGGGGACACACGCCCAGGCCTCTGCAGGGCCAGCCGGGCCCAGGAATGGTGATCCCTGTGGTGAGATGAAGGAGGACCAAGGCCCAGTCCAACCATGACCCCCTATGTCCCTGTGTCCTAAGCCACGTTGGCATTTCCACACATTCTCGCTTGGGAGCACCACCACCTTGGGGGGCAGAGTAGAGCTCCCAGCTGGGGAGCACACCCACATTGGCTTTATGGTTTTGTGAGCTCCCTCCCCCTGCCCCTGCCTGGGACTCCCCCACCGTCTAAGGCTCCCCACCTCCGGCCCGCAGCCATGAAGCTTCCCCTCCCCACCATCTATTGTTTTTAATTAATGTATTTTAATTGGAAGATAATGACTACAATATTGTAGTGTTTTTTTCATACATTGACATGAATCAGCCATGGGTGTATATGTGTCCCCCATCCTGAACCCCCCTCCCACCTCCCTCCTCATCATCTACTTTTGCTTCGAGCTCTGCTGCTGAAATCCAGCTCCACGAAGTCACCGCATTGGGAGGAGCCAGGGAGATGCAGGGTCAGCAGTGAGCAGGCCTGGGCCCTCCCCCAGGTCCTGGGGCTCGCGGTGGCTTCAAGGTGGGGGAAGCGGGCACCACTTTCTCCTTTAGGCCAGGCAGGCTCCCCAGCACTGCTGCCAGCCTCCACCAGCTCACTCTGTGCCACCAGCCTGGCTGCAAGGAGCCTCCTCACGTCCACTGCAGAGCAGCCCACAGCCCAGGCCTGGTGGGTGGGCGCTGCAGGGGCCGAGCCCTCACCCTAGGCTGGGGCAGCTCTGCAGAGCCATCTGTGCTCCTGCGGGGCCAGCGGGCACCCCCGGGAAGAAGGTGCCCAGCGCAGCCTCTCCCCCACCCACCCCAGGAGCTGTTCCTGTCCACTCTGAACTGCCGGCAGACCAGTCTCTCAGGACCCAGGGACAGGACTCTGGCTGTGGGCCACCATCTCCCTGCACCCCACCCCGGACTGGGTTGGGGTCTCACTAATGACAGCTCACCCCACTCCTGAGTCGCACAGGGGTGGGGGCAGCCGGGGAGGGAGGCCCCGGGCAGAATACTGTATCCTCAACCAACAGCCCGGTGGCTTCAGCCAAACTCCTGTCCAGACCCCATGGGCCAGATATGGCCAGCGTCCAGCCCCCACAGGCCGAGGTAAAGCTGGGCTCACACGTGAGGGGGGCCAGCGGAGGTGACAGTGACAGAGGGGATCCCCGCGGCTGGGCCCAGGCCCCAGGATCCACACCGCCGTCAGCAGTGGCCATGGCATGTGCTCCACCACCACTCTGTCTTGCTGTCACCATGGGAGCATGGACACCTCCCGTTCTCGCTGTCACGGCTGTGCGTGGTGGCCATGTTGCCTCCGCAGGGCAGGAGTCAACACTCAGCACCGTGGTGGCCCCATCCGCCCTTACTGCTCCCCCACCCTGGGGAGGCCCACCAGCTCTCAGTCTACAGAGGGGATCCCCGCGGCTGGGCCCAGGCCCCAGGATCCACACCGCCGTCAGCAGTGGCCATGGCATGTGCTCCACCACCACTCTGTCTTGCTGTCACCATGGGAGCATGGACACCTCCCGTTCTCGCTGTCACGGCTGTGCGTGGTGGCCATGTTGCCTCCGCAGGGCAGGAGTCAACACTCAGCACCGTGGTGGCCCCATCCGCCCTTACTGCTCCCCCACCCTGGGGAGGCCCACCAGCTCTCAGTCTTGAGGAGGCTGGTTCTTCCATCCATTAGTGACAGAAGAGGATGAGAACTTTGGGACAAGTGTCCCTGGGCAGCTTCCCTGATGGTCCAGTGGTTAAGAATCTGCCTGCCAACGCAGAGGACACAGGTTCGATCCCTGGTCCAGGAAGATCCCACGGGCCATGGGGCGACGAAGCCAATGTGCCACGGCTACTGAGCCCGTGCTCCAGAGCCTGAGAGCTGCAACTACAGAGCGTGCAGCTCTGCAAGAGCCCGTGCCCCACAGCAAGAGAATCCACCACTATGAGAAGCCTGTGAACCTCAGCGAGGAAGATATACCCCGCTAGATGCAACCAGAGAAAGCCCACGTGCAGCAACAAACACCAGCACAGCCAAAAATAAATAAGCCTCTAAAAAGAAATCTAAAGGCTCAGAGGGCCAGCATCTCATAGGAAGATAAAGGCTTTTCTCGAGTCGAAGAGGGAAGGTTACTGTTAGGCAGTGTGGGGAGGGTCCACACATCTTCAGAAGGTCATAGGACAACGCTCCTGCCCAGCCACCCTTCCTGAATTCTGGGTGACTCAAGAGATGGGGAGCCGTGCTCAGCCAAGTGGTCAGTGATGGCTTTGGACCTTGCCTGCACAACACATGGCCCGGTTAACTTCATTCCAGCCTTCTGCACATGGGATGATGCTTGGCTTGGCAGGTCAAGCCTAGACCCTCCCTCATGTTCCAGGTGGAGGATCTGTGGCTCCCTCATGTTGGAAACACAGATAATTAAAGGGGGGACCTATCCCCTCTTACCTTCTTCCATTTGAAGATAGGTGGGCACCCCAGTGGGCTTCCCAGGTGGCACTAGTGGTAAAGAACCCACCGGCCAGTGCAGGAGACATAAGAGACATGGGTTCAATCCCTGGGTCAGGAAGATCCCCTGGAGAAGGGCCTGGCAACTGACTCCAGTATACTTGCCCGGAGAAT
>SJYC01131192.1:0-25187 GCA_006408675.1 Madoqua kirkii | reverse complement strand
GCTGCCCCGAGTCCACACACCCGCAGCCTGGCCGGGGTGGCAGGCCAGGCTGAGGAAGACTGCCCTCCCCGTCACATGCACAGAGCCAGGGCCGGCTGGGGAAGGCGTTCCCCTTGTGTCCCTGACCCACACGGGCGCTGGCAGGGGTCTCGGGAGCCCCAGAGGTGCCCCGCAGCCACACACTGACCCAGGTAGGTTCAGGAGAGACACCCCGGTGTGTCCCCTTCCCCTCATCACATCCAGAGCCCCTAAACCGCTGTAGGGGCCCGAGATGTCCTCCCCGCACGCACAGGCTCTCCCTCGCAGCCTCCGGTAGACGCGGCACCGGCGGCGGACACTCCCTGGAGGTGCTCTTCCTCCCAGATGGTCAGAGGGCTACCCTAGCACCGTCCGGCCCCCTACACACACACACACACACACACACACACACACATGAACGCCCTGACTCGTTCCATTCTGATCTTTTCCACTCGCTCGGACAGGCCGCGCGGATAAGCGGATCCGAACTTTGGGTCATCCCTGCGCCCTCTCCGCGCGAAGAAGCGAGGCCAGGCGCCGGGCACTCCTCGGTCCCCATTCCCAGCGGGCCGAGGCCGCCGGTCCTCGTGGGCCGCCGCGCAGCTGCCTCGAGGAACTAGCCTGGCCCCCGCCCCCTCCCGGGCAGGTTGGTGCTCTGGGCCCGGCCGGCCGCCCTCTCCTGCTAGTCCCCGCGGCCCCCAGGGCAGGGCACAGCGCGCCTCGGGCCTGCTTCGGGAGGGCACGGCAGAGCTGAAAATCGCCGCGAAGCTTGGTGGCCGGGAAGGCTTGTCAGAGGATGCGGCTCCGAGCCCGTGGACTGCTGCCGGGTGCGGCGGCTCCCGCTGGGTCACTTCCCAGGCAGCTCAGAGGGAGCGCCCGTTCCGGCACCCCAGCCCCGGCCCGCTGGGCACCTTACCCTCCCCACTTTTATTTTCGGCTTTCAAGTTTCTTGGCGTGCAGGGAGCCAGGATGGACCCGGACGAGTCCTAACCCACCCCTGCTTCAGCGCCCTTTCCCTTCGCGCGCTCCCATCACGTCCCTTTCATTCCCCGGGGTCAGGGCCGAGAATTCATCATCTCCTCCCTCCCACGGTACCCCCTGCCCGGGGAGGGGCGGCGTCTCCCCTGACCCAGCTTCCTGGGGCCAGGAGATCCCCACCGCCTGGGCTGGACAAGGAGCGTGGGGCATCTCTATTCCACCAGCACTGGACACTGGAGCGCAGAGCGGGGTGGGGCTGCCTTCTCCAGGAGCCACGGGCACTGAGAGCCAGCTGTGGGGTGCTGCTGGGGCCCCCAGGGGCTCCTGGATGGTTCAACACCTGGGCCGAACAAGAGAGTGTAGAGAGGCCAGCTGGAAGAAGACAGGACGCGGTGTGGCGGGGACAGGCTGGAAGTGTGGCCGGCAGGCAGGGGCAGTGAGTCAGGGGCTCTTGCTGTCTCTTATACACATCTAGATGTGTATAAGAGACAGGTGCAGGTGTGTGGGTGGGCAGGGGGCGCGCACCCCCCGCCCCAGGCAGCCAATTGGCAAACGTGTTGGGAAGGGGGCTGGGAAATCTGCGCTCCCAACCCACCCTGGGGACCTAAGGGGACCCTGAGCGCCTTCCCCCACAGACACAAACACACGCCCCCTCCGAGCAGCGGCCGCGCGGGCGGGATGGGGGCGAACGGGAGGCCGGGGTCTCTTTTCATATCCGGAGGTGGAATACCGTATATTTGGGGTCTGAGGTGGCGGCCATAGCGTCTCCTAGAGTCTGCAGCCTTCTATTCCTCGGCGACCCCCGCCGCCGCCGAGGCAGGGAGGGAGGTCGAGGGAGAGAGCCTCCCTCGCCCCCGCAGGTGGCCGCGAAACTCTGCGTCCGGACGCCCGGGTGCCGCCGGGTCCGGCTTTGAGGACCACAGCAAGGTCAAGCAGACGAAGGAGGGGGTGGGGGCTCCCGGGCGCGCCCCCGCCCGCTTAGTGTCAGGGCCGCTCAAGGAGTGGGGGCCGCCCGCCGGTCAGTCGGGACAGCCTGCCGCCCGCGCCGCGTCCCCGGAGGCGAACGTTGCGTGTGCCGGGATCCCGGAGCGCCCAACCCCGCGCGCCCTTCCTCCTGGCTCGCTCACTCTTGCTCGGCGCTGCTTTCAGACTTGTTGCGCCTGGATCTAGGGGGCGGGGGGCCAGCCTGGGAGTCCCGGAACCCGGGCGGCGGGAGGCCGAGAGCGAGGCCGGCGGGAATGCGCCAGGGCGGCGCGCGGCTCCGCCGGCGGGCGCGGCGCGGAGGCTCGAGCGCGGAGTTTGCCGCCTCCGATCCCGGGGAAGGGAGCTAGTCCCCGCCGCGCTCCCGCGCGGGGGCGGAAAAGGGGATTCGCCGCCCTCGGCATCACGCCGCTCTGCTCGGGACCCAGGGTCGGGAGGGGACGCAGCCAAGTTGGGGAGCCCTGCCTCGCCCACAGGCTCCGGCCACTCTCCGGCCTCGGTGGCCGCGTCCGTGAAATGGGGGCGAGGGGAGGCTCTGGAGGCCCTTCCGGCCCAGGCCCTCGGCGCTCTCCCGGACATCCGATGCGCTGGGCCCGCAGCGGGCTAGGCCCGCAGCGTCCCCGGCCCGCAACGTCCCGGCCGGCCGGGTCCAGAGGCAGCTGGGCGCCTGCGGACGCGCGGCCTCGGGGCCGGGCAGGAGGGGCCTCGGCGGGGCCAGACGAGCGGCAGGGTGCGGGCAACCTCCCTCGGCATCCTCGCCCCTTGACCGGCCCGTCTGGCCCGGGCCCCCGCCTCCGGAGCGGGTCCTGGAGGCGAGTTCGCCCCCCGGGGACGCCTCCAGCTCCGGCCGGGGCGGCGGGCGCCGGGCTGCGGTGGCGGCGGCGGCGGAGGGCGGCGCGCTGCCCCGAGCGGCCGAGAGAGGGCGCCCGCACCACCGGCCTCCTGCCCGCCCCTTCCGTCTCGTCCGCGGCCCGGGCGCCCGCCCTATCCCCGCAGCACGGCCGCCCCCGCCTCTCGGCGGGCCCTAGGCTCCCTCGTCAGGGCCAGAACGCAGTCAGCCGCCTCCCCGCACTCGCCGTGCCCGCGTGCCCGGTGCACGGGCGTGAGAAGCGCGTTTGGGTACCTGTGTGCCACGCGTGCACGTGCGTGTCCGGCCGGCAAGCTGGTGGCTTGTGTGGGCAGGCACGCAGACTGCCACATGTGTGTGCGTGCGCAGAGCAGATCTATGTCAATGCGCGCCCGGGATGGCAGGATTGAATCTAACTACGTTTTACCTGCGGCAGGTCCTGTGGCGGTGTGCAGGCGGTGGCCCCCTTAAACCTAAACCCGGAGGGTTGGTTAGCTTAGTGCATCCCGGCTGACCCACTCTATCCCACTGTCCTCTGGAACTCTCTGGCCCCCAGCCTGCGTGGCTGCAGCCCTGCTACCGGTCAGAGCAGCGATTTCTGAGTAGACATATGGCCTGGATACTATTGTGTATAGCCTGCACACATGTAGTGGAAATACAGGTGCCCACGTGGACACGTGTGCACTGGGAGTGCGGCCTGGGCAAGGCAAAGGGCGTGCCCCGCCATGTGAAGGCTAGTGGGAATAAGGCAGGAAAGAGAGCCTGCTCAGTTCAGGGAATGGGCTCTGGGGTGGAAGACAGCAGCCTGCAGGAGGCCAGAGGTAGGGGTCTCCAAGAGCCCTCTATGGGGAATGGCAGCTAAACCAGGAGAAGAGGGGTGGGAGTGGTGAGGATGGTCTCACACCAGAGCAGCCATGCAAAGGCCCTGTGGCAGGTGTAAGGCGTAGGCAGCTTGTGTGCAGAGCCCTGCAGGCCTTGGCTGTGTCTTGGGAGTGGTGGGGACTATGGTGGGGGAAGGGAGTGGTCCTAGACTGAGGTGGTGACCTGCCCCAGTGGCCAAGGAGATGGTAGGTGCTCTCGGGGGGCAGCCCCTTCCCACAAGCACACTGGACTCCAGGCTCCTCTTGTCATCCTGACACCACCCAAGACCCCCTTCAGTGAGTACTACAAACAGACCCACAACACAGCCTAAAATATGAGTGTGCACTGCCTTGGAAGCTGGGCACCGTGGTGGACATTCATGTCTGGGACTGTGGCATTACTCTGAGGATACCGGGCAGAGGGTGCTGGGGGAACCCCTCTTCCCACCCTACGTTGTTGGGAAAGCAAGACCCAAGAGGGGAAGAGCTTCCTGCTGATTCCCAGCCTGGGCCGCAGAGGGACAAGGCCTCCTCTGCAGGGCGAGATGCGGCAGGAGACCCAGGACCCTTGGCTGTGGCCGCGGCCACAGAGGAGTTCGGATGCGGATTCCTTTCTACCAGAGCATCCAGAGCCTTCCCTGTACCTAGTGTCCCCCTGGTTCACAGGGTGGTGGGAACCAGGGCTCCTTCCTGCCTGTAGCCACCATTCCCTCCGCTCTTTCTTATTAATTCATTTCTACTTGGGCTTCCCAGGGGATGCTAGTGGTAAAGTGCCTGCCTGCCAGTGCAGGAGACATAAGAGATGTGGGTTTGATCTCTGGGTCGGGGAGATCCCCCAGAGGAGGGCATGGCAACCCACTCCCATATTCTTACCTGGAGCATCCCCTGGACAGAGGAGCCTGGAGGGCTACCATCCATGGGGTCGCAAAGAGTTAGACCTTCCTGACGCATGTACCTGGAAGGTGACAAGCAATGGGAGCAGCCCCAAAGGGCTAGAGCGCAGAGGGAGTCCCCTCGCCCTAGACCCCAAGTCCTCCTGTTAATGTGTCCCTGTTATCCTTCCAGAATGTTCTGTGCCTTTACAAGTATAAAGTGCTTTAGACAATGGAATCCATCTGCGTGTTGCAGGAGACCCTGGCTCACCCCTTGGCCGTCTCATTCCCAGCCTTCACTCCCACTGTTGCCCCCACGCCTCCTCTCCCTCCCCCCATCCCCCACAGCACCCCACTCTCGCCTTTGACTCTCCAGTGGGTCCCTGCCCATGGGGTCTGTGGGCATCCTCCAAGGCTCACTTGGGGGCGGGGGTACGGACTGGTCCCTGCTGAGTGACCGGATGACTGCGGGACCAGAGAGGCCTCCAGGGCAGGAGGTTTCCAGGGCCTCAGAGGCTGTGATGGATGGCGAGATGAGGGCCAAGTTGCCCCCATCCCCCACGGAGTGGCTGGTTTTGGGGTGCTGACTCTCAGCTGAGACACGGCTGAGGGGTCCCCAAGGTGGGAGGAGAGGCAGAGGACCTGAGGAGCTGGCAAGCAGGGGCCTCGGAGCTCCGTTCGTGGCCCAGGTGGCCTGGCCAAGTCACTGGGGGGCAGGGGGTGATGGTGGGGGACTGCACCCTGGAGCTGATGCCCAGGGCCGGCGGAGCCTCCCTGCCACCTGGCCTGCAGAGTTTGGACAGGCAGTGTAGGCAACGCCCTGGGCAGTCAGGGCTGCCAGCCCGCTTGTCCAGGTGGATGCAAGGGAGGTCAGAACATAGAGAGCGCTGTCCCTGCCCCCAGCCCAAGCCCTGACCCTCCGGGTCCCACCAGTCCCTGTGCAACCCGCAAGGGCACATGTCCCTCCAGCTTGGCACAGCCCTGGTTTCGGGGTCAGCCTCCTCCCCGGAGTTGCCCTGGGCCACAGGTCAGCTTGTCCCCCTCTCTGCCTGCCCAGCCCTAGCTCTTGGGGTGCAGCTGGTGGTGGCGCTTGGCCTGGCCCACACTCTGCCACCCTCCCTCCCCTCGGCCCTCCTGGAGACAGGGGAGAAGGAGCCCGTGGGTGCTGGGAGCCTTGGTACCTCTAAGCACCAAGTGCTCAGGCTCCTCTTGTCCTAATGCAGCCGCTGGTGCCATGGGGCGGGTCAGGGGGTGTCGAGAGCCCTGAGACCTGGGCTCCCTGAAGCGTGTCCTGGCTAAGCACCCCTTCCTCTGTTCTCGCCCCTCCCACCACCCCATGCCGTCAGGGACACCCTGACACCCCTGGGACGCCCCCGGGACCTCCGCATCGTCGGCCCGGCCACAAGGGCCCTTCCTGACCGCCTCTTCTGATCTTGCCGTCATCCCCACCCCCTCCCCATGTGACCTTGGACAGCTGACCTTGGATGAGCCCCTCTTGCTGAGAATTCCGGGAACAGACCCTGCTGTGGGGCGTGGGTGGGGCGTCACCCGTGGCCAGCAGCTGAGCGGGCGAGGACGCTGTGTCTCCTGCGGGGAGCATGGGCTTCCTCTCGGTACCAAGCAGGGGAACGCAGAGAGGAGAGGCAGGGACATAGGTCACAGCCAGAATATCAGGAGCCTCCCCTCCTCGGGAGAGCTCTTTGCCCCCGAGGGACGCTCAGCTGAAGGGGCTGATGCTCTCACTGTCCCCGCCCGGGACTCTGCAGAATGTATCTGTGCGAGCACTGTGTGCGTGTGTGTGTGCCCGGGCCGCAGGACGTGGTGGGAGCTCGCAAGGGCGCATCTGTTCCCAGGAGGCCCCGCAGGCTCAGGTAACGCTTTCCAGGGCAGCCACCTGGCCCGTGACCCGAGGGGCGGGGCAGAGCTGCTCAGAGCCGGCGGGTGTGAGCACAGGCCCGGAGTACAGAACGCGGGGTGTCTTCAAGGCCTGCAAGTGCCGTGGGGTGACAGGCTCTTGGGAAAGAGAGGTGTGATGAGGGTGCGGGTCTGAATGGGGCAGCCTGGAACAGAGCCAGCCCAGGACAAAGCTCCTCTCTCCGCCCCCAGCACTGGACCTTCCGGCCGGGCTGCCTTTCTCTTTCCTCCAGGGCGGCTCTGCCTGGCTTCCAGCCAGGTTCCCCTGGAGGCCCCGGTGCCCAGGCTGGCAGACAGGGAAGGGAGCCTCCCCACTGGCAGCCCAGCCCCGCCCCGGCACCCCCGCCCCTGGACCTGGGGACCCTTCCTGGTCTGCTTGCCCTCTCCGCTGGGAGGACGACACTACCGGGCCCCCTCGGGGCAGGCCTGGGATGCCCCACCAGTCGGCCAGGGTGCTCAGGAAGCTGGCTGGCCCCGCATGGGCTGGGAGTGGGGGCAGGTCGTGGTCGTGGGGCTGGGGGCCAGGGCCTCCTAGCAGACCACCCCCTGTTCTGCTAGTAAATGGAGACCTGTCTCGGCTGCCAGCCCCTCCCTGTGGCCCCACGCCCCTGAAACCGCTTGCGGGCTGTCCGGGGTCTGTGACCAGGGTCGCCCAGTGGGGCTGCCTGTGCCTCTGGGAAACTAGCTGCCTGACCTGCCGCGGCCCAGGAGGGACCTGTGAGGGCCCTGGGCACCCCACGGGGGGAGGGCAGGGTGGTCAGGCGCCCTTAGGTGGCCTCTCTCAGCCCTGCCCACCCGCCAGCCCGCGGGCCGCCGTCCGTGCCGCGCTGCCCACCCGCCCCTCCCCCAGGGCAGCCTTCTCCAGGACACAGGCGGGCACTGTTCAGGGGGCCGGCCGGGACAACAGAGCGCCTTTTGTGGCTGGTGTCTTGCTGTCTCTTATACACATCTCCTTCCGTCTCGGGACTGGTATGTCGGGGAACTTCTTGAGTTGCAGCAAGATCTCCAGGACACAGGCGGGCACTGTTCAGGGGGCCGGCCGGGACAACAGAGCGCCTTTTGTGGCTGGTGTCTGGGGATGCCATTGGTGGCCTGGGGTGGGTGGAGAGGGGACGGCAGGGCCGGGAGGGGAGCGGGGGGCCCAAGGATGGAGGTGCGGCTGGAGAATCCCGGAGCCTGGTAGGGCTGCATCGAGCCCACGCCCCTATGGGCAGGGAACCTGGGGCACCCCAGCTTCTGATGGCAGGCGGGGGCTGGACAGTCCACCTGGGCACAGAGGTGGGTGGGGCGTCCCTCAATGGATTGGTGACCCCTCCAACTGCGACGTGAGGCTGACACTGTTCTTGCCTTGCGGGGGTCCCCTGAGACCTGAGACCCGGCCCGGGGTGCAGTCAGCCCTCTCTCATCACCATGATTCCAGCTCCTCCTCCCTCACCTGGCTCTCTGGGGTCCCCTATCCCTCACCCAGAGGCTCTGAGAGGCCGTGCAGTAGGCTGGGGGCAGAGGCTGGCCAAAGTGCTGGGGCCGGGCACTCGGCAGACTTCTGTCCGTAGGCAGGCTGGGGAGGCAGGGACCTGAGGGGGCTCGGGTGCCCATTGATCATTGGAACCCAGGACGGGCAGTGTGCGCTTGACGCCACAGTGACCCCAGTCGGGATATGTGAACCCATGGACCAGACAGAGGCCTGCAACCTCGGGGATACAGCCACCCGTGTGTCTGAGAGGAGGGACCGGCGACCATGCTGAAGCCTGGCACTGAGGCCAGGCGCCCCTCCCACCCTCACCTTGGTCAGTGGGCTTGTGGAGTCTGACCGCCAGGGGAGGCCTGGGCTCTGGGTGTGGCTGAGGGCGGGGAGCATAGGTGGCTCAGACGAGCCACCGCGCGGTCACCTGCAGGGAGGGGTGTGGAGCCACTTTCCCTGGCCTGGCTCTCCTCCGAGGCCCTGCCCTGGACTCCCCAGGGCTCCTCCTCCAGGCTGGCCCCTCCCCGGTCACTGACCCGCACATCCCAGAGCACACACTGAGCCCTCCTCCTGCCGTCAGCCTCGTGCAAGTGTGCTACAGGTGCCCACATGTGCAGATGCCTTGCAGACACATGTGTGCACACAGAACACACAAATGCATGCACAGATACTCACACGTATCTGTTCCCCCAGCTCAGGGAAGGTCCCCACCGCCCATCGCCCACTTGCTTAAGGTGGGGGTCTGGTCATCTCTAAGGCCCTGTCTGTCCTCTGACCACCCCCTACCCATTTCCTCCCATCTCTCCAGGCCTGCTTTCCCCACCCCATCAGAAGAACCCTTCGGTGAAGATCAGGGGCTGCCCCCACTGATCCCAGGACCCTGCCGGTATCGCCCCTCAGGGACACTACCCCGGGGTGCCAGGTGGAGTCAGGGGCTCCCTCGCGGGCCCCAGCCCTTCTCAGCTGTGATCTCCCAGCCTGGGATGGTTTTGACTAGTTGGCCTCCACCCCGCTATGTGACCTGGGGCCTGACACCAGTGTGCCCTGGCATGAGCGGCCTTAGCCATTTATCCAAGGCCTTGTTGGAGCTCTCAGGCAGGCAGTGAATAGAGGTGGGGGGGCCCCGCTGTTGGAAAGCATTTGTGGGCCTGTCGGGGGCAGGGCAGAGGGTGGGGTCTGGGCAGGTGCAGGTGAGTGGCCGCTGGCAGGCTCAGGGGCCGTCCATGCTGGCGGCCTGGGCCTCCTGCCCAGCTCTGCCCTGAGTCCAGCCAAAAGAGGCCAGACCAGGCCACTCAGGGGCTTGGGCTCAGAGCTGGGACCGCCTGCTGGCCAGCAGAGCTGTCCCCAAGGCCTGGGGCATGGAGCCCTTGAGTTTTGGAGAATGCCTGGCCCTCTGGTGGCCCCAGCGACCCCCCACTGTGGGTCCCTGTGCGAAAACCCCATGGGGGGGCTCTGCCAGGCCGTCTTCTAACCCCAGGAGCCTCTTGAAGGCTCACACTGGAGCCTCAGTCTTGGGGGTACCCTGACCTGGCCCTTACCTGCCCCCATTGGCATCTCCTACTTCCCCAGGGTGCAGGCCAGAAGGTGCCCTCCTCCCCCGGCCGCTGGGCCCGGGGTCGCTCCCTCCTGCGGCCCCAGCACCTGCCCCGCTTCCTTCCTGCCCTCAGGCCAGCTTCTCATGTCGCCACGCTTCTGGGGGCCAGTTCTGAACAGGGCCCAGCCTGCTTGTGACCCTCACTGCTCCTCTTGCCCGCTGTGCAGGGCCCAGGGGTGGCCTCGCTCCCCACACAGGCTGACCGGAGCCAAATGAGCCGGTCTAGATGAGGGCTGGCCGGCTCCCATGGGCCCCCAGACGGGCAGGGTAGGGCGGTCTGCCTGACCGGGGCCAGTGCCCTGCCTCTCAGGGGGCAGGGGCTCTGTCCCACAGACACGGGCCCAGACCCTGGCTCAGGCGTCCAGCACCCACAGCCTTCCACCCAGGTGGCTCCTCTGTGGCCCCCACATGCCCCTCTGCACAGAGATCCTCCAGTTGCGGAAAGTTGTGTCTGGCAGAGGAGGTCCTCCCATGCCTCCCGCCACGCGGGGCCAGGCTGATGCCCCGTACAGGCCTGTGAGGCCACAGGGTGGGGGATGTGGCCATGCCTCGCCAGCCCCTCCACCCCAGCATGCAGACAGAGTGTCTGCTCCAGGCTGTATCCACTTTCCAGACGGGAGGGCTGAGAGTGGGCTCCCAGAAGCAGGAATGGAGCAAGGGGAAGGTGGGCAGGGCCCAGGCAGGCCCCTCTAGGGGCAAGCGTGTGGTTTTGGGGTGGCCTTGACCTTGGGTCCAGGGGGATGGGACAGGCTGAGTTGGCTGTTGAGTGGTGGGGTCTGGGGGCTGTTGGAGGAGGCACCAGACTGTGATGAGGGTCTCTGCTGGGCTCTGCTGACATCCATCAGGGACTCTCCTGAGCATCAGAGCAGGTCACCTCAGGGCTGGGACCCAGCTGGGGGGCTGGGAGCCACATTAGTTCCCAGCCTAGGGCCAAGGGAGGGGGTGCTGCCACCGGGGCAGGGGCTCAGGTGAGGTCTCGAATCCCACGGCCACCCTGAAGGCAGCCTCCCAGCTCTGGGATTGGCCGTAGTACCCCGGCCCCAGCCTCAGTCCTCGAACATGGGCTATGAGGCTCTGCGGTGCTGGGCCCAAGGTTGGCCCAGGATGGCCTGGAGGTGTGGCAGGATCGGGGCTTCCTGGAGGCATGGGCCAAGGGCAGTCTGCCCAGTTCTGCCCAGATGGCCGGCACAAAGAGCTTGCATGTTCCTTCCCCAGCCTTTGCCACTAAAGAGACCCCAAGGGCCATCCCTAGTGCTGTGGACCCCCCTCCCTGCTCTCTCCCTACTGGGGGCCCCTCCTGCCCCATATCTGGGTAAATCTGTGGCTCCAGTGCTTCCCTTATGCTGGGAGCATGAGGCTGCACCCCCACTATACAGATGGGGAAAGTGAGGCTGGAGTAAGGGGTGTGGCTGCATCCACTCAGCCAGGGTTGGGGCTGCCCACACCCAGCCACCCTGGCTTGGCTGGTGCAGAGCCCGAGGCCGCCTGTGCCCCACTCCCTGCCCGGCCTCCACAGCCTGTGGGGAAGGACGGCATGAGGGGACTGCAGAGCGGTGGCCGACCCTGTGCCGCCGGCCAGCTGGGCCTGGCAGCACTAAGCGGCTGGCGTGTGCACGGTCAGCAGAGCGGAGGGGCCGCCCCCAGCCAGGGGGCTCGGGGGGCTGCTGCAATTCTTCCTGTACCCACCCACCCAGCTGCCGTGGGGACAGCCCCAGCAGGGGCTTCAGGGAGGTGAGGTTTGCAGGCAAAAAGAGCTCTCCAGGGTCCACATGCAGATGGGTCAGGAAGGACGGTGCAGGCCTCTGAGCAGCTGCCCACACCCAGCCACCCTGGCTTGGCTGGTGCAGAGCCCGAGGCCGCCTGTGCCCCACTCCCTGCCCGGCCTCCACAGCCTGTGGGGAAGGACGGCATGAGGGGACTGCAGAGCGGTGGCCGACCCTGTGCCGCCGGCCAGCTGGGCCTGGCAGCACTAAGCGGCTGGCGTGTGCACGGTCAGCAGAGCGGAGGGGCCGCCCCCAGCCAGGGGGCTCGGGGGGCTGCTGCAATTCTTCCTGTACCCACCCACCCAGCTGCCGTGGGGACAGCCCCAGCAGGGGCTTCAGGGAGGTGAGGTTTGCAGGCAAAAAGAGCTCTCCAGGGTCCACATGCAGATGGGTCAGGAGGGACGGTGCAGGCCTCTGAGCCCAGGCTCCACTGAGTCCCCGCTGACTTGCGGCGTCCCGCCCCCAGCACCCATAGTGAGTGAGTAGTACAAGGCCAGGCCATCTCCTCCACAAGTCAGGGGACCCCAGGGCCAGGAGTTTGGGGGCAGCCTGGGGGTTCAAGTGTGGGTACCCCCGCCCCCTCACTGTGACCCCATGTGAGCCTTGGTTTCCTCATGTGACATGAAGGGGGGACAGAGCCCGCCTTGCTGGGGGGACAGGCAGGGGTCAGCGCAGGCCAGGGCTGGTCCCCAGGGGCTGCAGGTGACTCCAGGGAGGGGGAGAGGGTGCCTCCCTGGCAGGAACCAGGTGGGAGGCTGAGTGGTATGTGCCAGGCACAGGGCGGATGGATGTTAGCAAAGCCAGGCTCGGGTGTGACCCCACCCTCGTCTCTCACAGAGCCAGTCACTCCTGCAGACATGAGGACTCCACACCTGCCCAGGCAAGGCTCAGAGAGGCAGGGCTGCAGGAGGCCAGGGGTGACCTCTGTCCTCTGCCCTCCACTCCACCCTGCTTCTCCTCTGGCTGAGTCTGCAGATCCTTCCCTGAAAGATGTGGGGGAGAGGTGTGGTCTGAGAGGCCCGGAGGCCCAGCGGCAGGATGGCCTCCGTGGCTGTGATGGGGCCAGTGGGCAGGCCCGGAGTCCCGGGAGCCTTTCTAGGCTTCCCAGTCAGACGGGCACAGCCAAGGCCCCTGGGCCGGCAGCCCTATCTAGGGCTGCCCACCACTTCCTGCCTAGGCTTCCTTGGGGAGGAAGTGACCCGACCTTGGCTCTCTGCCCCTGCAGGTGGACACACTGGCAGGTGGGCAGAACAGGTGACTGAGCGCGGGGCCAGGGCCCACACTGGAGGCTCGGAGCCCTCCTCAGGGGCTCAACCCTGCCCTCTGCTCTTTCTCTTCCAGCTGCTGCTTGAGGCCATGGGTGGGTGCCAGGCTGCTGGACCATAGGAGCCGCCACTGCCCCCCCAGTGCCCGGAAGCTGCCTCTGCCCCCCTGCCCAGAGCCCCGGCCCCCCAGCCCAGCCCAACCCCGCTCGCCGCCGGACCCTGGCATGTCCAGGCCTGGCCCACGCCTGCCTGCCCAGCCCGCGGAACCCCGGCGGCCCCGCGAGCTAGGATGAGGGGCCAGGCCGCCGCCCCGGGTGCCCTCTGGATCCTTGGGCCGCTGCTGCTGCTACTGCTGGGGCGCCAGGCGGGCACGGCCGCGGGCACGGCCGCAGGGCCCGGGGCTGAGCCCTGCGCCACGCTGGTGCAGGGCAAGTTCTTCGGCTACTTCTCGGCAGCCGCGGTGTTCCCGGCCAATGCCTCGCGCTGCTCCTGGACCCTGCGCAACCCGGACCCACGCCGCTACACGCTCTACATGAAGGTGGCCAAGGCGCCCGCCTGCAGCGGCCCCGCCCGCATCCGCACCTACCAGTTCGACTCCTTCCTGGAGTCCACGCGCACCTACCTGGGCGTGGAGAGCTTCGATGAGGTGCTGCAGCTCTGCGACCCCTCGGCGCCCCTCGCCTTCTTGCAGGCCAGCAAACAGTTTCTGCAGATGCAGCGCCTGCGGCCACCGCAGACAACACCCTGGGGGCCCGGGACGGCCCCCCTGGGCCCAGCGACGACTTCTCCGTGGAGTACCTAGTGGTGGGCAACCGCAACCCCAGCCGGGCCGCCTGCCAGATGCTGTGCCGCTGGCTGGACGCCTGTCTGGCCGGCAGCCGCAGCTCGCACCCCTGTGGCATCATGCAGACCCCCTGCGCCTGCCTGGGCGGGGACATTGGCGACCCTGCCTCTGGCTCCCTGGCTCCCCGCGGGGACGTCTGCCTGAGGGACAGCGTGGCTGGGGGCCCCGAGAACTGCCTCACCAGCCTGACCCAGGACCGGGGCGAAGACGGCGCTCCAGGTGAGTGAGCAGCAAGGCGTCCATGACACAGTGCAGGGGGCGGGGCCAGGAGGTGCTGCCGGTCACCTGGAGGTCAAGGGTCACTTGGCTCCAGGGGTACTGTTTGGAATTCTGGGAGAGGTGAGGGTGAGCCCTGTGGGGGTCAGAGGCAGGGTGGTGCAGAGGTGAGGGTGAGCGTGTGCTTGGCTGGTCCCACCTTCTTAGCAAGCTTGGGGTCCTTGGTGAGACGGGCACCAGCACGGGGCAAGGCTGGTACCATCAGCGGGGTGAGATGGGGAGCGGAGCTCCATGGGGGCAGGGCAGGAGGCAGACCCTGCATGCACATGGAGGAGAGCCCCCCCATGAGACCCCAGGGTGGGGGTGACAGGAGACAGCTCTTCACCATTGTGCAGGTGGAGACCAGACAGTGTGCCGGGCACTCGGGAGCCAGGCTGGGCTGGGCGTCCATGTGGGTGGGTCCCCGTGGGGCCAGGTGACGTGCCCAGGGCTCTTGGCCTCTCCCAAGCCAGTTAGACTGATGGACTCCTCAGAAAAACGTCTTTCAAGACATAAGAGCAGCTCCATGGGGAGGTTTCAAAGGGAACCAGATCACCTGGAACATGGTTCTATTCATGGCCCCTGGGCCGTGTGGAGCCCAGATTAGAAACCTCCATGAAGCAGTGAGCATAGCTGGAGAGAAGAGGGAGGGGGTGGGCAGAGCCCCCAGGAGTGGGGGCACGGCGTCCAGGAAGCCGACAGGAAAACTCTACCTTCCATCATTTGGGTTGGGGTCCTTGGTGATGGGGTGCGAGGGCTAATCTTTGGGCTGGACCAGGTGGAGGGCGCTGTGGCCTAGGCACGGGCAGCCCACAGCATGGTGGTGGGAGTGGGCCTCCAGGTGGAGGAGGAGGACGGAGTAGAGGGGCAGCAGCTTTGGAAGGCCGGTGGGTGCAGGAGGGCCGGGCAGGGTGGTGGCCTGGCCCTATGCATAGCTCGGCCACTCCCCAGTGGTCACCTGCCCCCTCCCTGAACCTCAGCGTCCTCACTGGCAAGGTGTTGACTGCTTTGAGGGACTGTCCAGTTGCCTCAGGCCTGGTGGCCCAGGAACTTGGCCCACACTGGAGGCCACAGCACAAGAGCTGGCCTCTGCCAGCATCCTGGGGCAGTGACCGTGCCAGGGAGATTACCCGGTCTAGCTGGAGCCGCACAGAGCTTGCAGGACAAGGTCAAGGAGGCGGGGCCGCTGTGATGAGCTGCGAGCTTGCGGGGTTTGATGTGGGTGCTGGAGGGAGCAGGCCCAGGCGAGCAGTTGGGTGCAAATGTGGCCAGGCCCCCTGGACAGGGTTTGCCTCTTCTCTTGAGAGCTGAAGGGCCATGGGGGTTTTAAGCAGAGGGGGCACAGGGCTGGGGCTGTCGAAGTGGTGTCTGGCTCTGAGCAGAAATCCAGGAGGGAGCTGATGCTGGCCTGGCCGGGAGGAAGGGGGAGCGCCTGGGGGATGGGGTGTGCAGCTGATGGACTTGCTGATGCCAAGGATGTGGGCGTGGAGGAAGGAGATTGATTGCTGGCCCATGCCCAGGTTTCTGGCTGGGCGTGAGGACCTCAGCTGAGGTGGGGAAGTGATGGGGAGGAAGATCCGGAGGTCAGAGTGGGACCCGACTGTGAGAGGCCCATAGGCTATCCAGCGGGAGTTATTTGAGAGGGACCACGGGGCCAGGTTCAAGTTAACCCAGCCTGCCCTGCACTTGCTGTGTCCCCGGGGCAATCCCCTCAGGCTCCTTGTCTTTAAAATGGAGAGAGTAAAACATCTTCTTTCCTTGGTTGTCATGAAGAATGAGAACTGGGGTGAAAGTGTTTCTAAGCAAAAGCAACATCAGTGATGAAATGTCAATATCTATGTTTATTATTAGGTAGGGGATCTGGAGGGCTTGGCAGGCAGAGACAGATTAGAGGAGGAGGAGGAGGGCTGTGTGGGGACTCTGGACTTGAGCAGAGATTCTGAGGACGGGAATGTTTGCATGTGGTGCTGGAGGGAGGTGGGCAGGTGTGCGTGTGTGCACACACCTGTGCACATGCTTGCACTCATACGTCTATGTGCACTTGTGTGTGTAGTGTGTTACGTGAGCATGTGTGCACAGTGTTATGTAAGCATGTGTGTTCAGTGTAGTATACGAACATTCGTGTATTCATGCATCCACATGTACAAGTGTGTGTAGGGGGGACATGTATGTGTGCGTTCACACAGGCACTGCCAGTATGTGTGTGTGCACACACTTACACATGCACGTGTGAGTATTTGCATGTTTGTGTGGCTGGCGTGTACAGGTGTGCATGCTGGTGTACAGCGCATCACGTATCTGTGTGCATTGTGTTTGTGCATGTGTGTGTGTGAGCATGTACACGTGTGCACTGGTACTCGAATTCACCATGCATGCGCATGTGTATGTATATATGTGTGTGTGTGTGTGTGTGTGTAGGCTGGCCCTGTGCAAGTCTTGACAAAGCTCAAGTCAAGGCTCCGTGGCAGGGCCAACTGACTCATGGAAGATTTGGAGGGCATGCGGGCTGGGGCTGCCACCGGAAAGTGAGGAGCTCGACTCTGAGGGGCAGGGCAGCAGGAACAGGAGGTGGTCACCCCCACCCAGGGGCAGCGCAGACCCCATGCCCATGCCTGGACTCAGAAGGCCCTGATGCTTCTGAGGTCTTGGGAGTACACGTGGTGTCAGCAGGTTACACCACAGCCCCTTAACCAGTTCACTCTTCCCAGCCGCCCAGGTCACTGCCAGCAAGGACCTGCCTCCCAGCCCAGGACCTCTGCCTGGGGTGCTCCCCAGCCCGGAACACTCTCCCCACATGCCCCCTCTCTCAAGGGCTGCCCAGATGGCATGTGGCGGCAGCCCCAGACCCACTGTCTCCTCACTCTCTCTCCCTCTCTTCCCACACAGAATTGCCTGTGAACACCAGAGAATTTCCCATGTCCTGACTCTGTCCCTGCCAGGATGTCCCCATCGTGGGGTAGGGGAGCTGGCCCTGCTCACTGGCGACGCCCCACGGTGGCCCAGCCCCTGGTGGCAGCAGGCCCTTAATAAACGCATGTTGAGGAGGGGGAGGCACAGAGGCGTCCAGGCTGCGCGCAGGCTCACACAGCTTGAAAGGAGAGACCCGGAGCAGAGCAGCTCTTGGCCACCCGGGGCTTCTCCTGCAAGAGCTCAGGTGAGAGGGTCTGGGTGTGTGTATGTGTAGAGGTGAGGTGGCCCACAGGCCAGAGAGGTCTAGCAGTCATTCAGAAGACATACAGCTGAGCTGGACCCCATATCGTGCCACGGAGCCTGTGCCCTGGAGCCGTGCCCCCCACACCGAGCAGGGGAGTCTGGGTAAGACGTGTCCTCCGTCCCGGCTCGAGGGGGCGTGCGATGCCCAGAGTGAGCAGGCGGCCCAGGCCAGCCCGTGGCCCACTTTCAGCCTTTCCCCCGCCCGGCCTGTCCAAATGCCACATGGCCACACCATGCGTCCGACTGGCAAGCCTTCCTCGGGTCAGAGCACCGCTCGCTGCCCCCGGCCGGCTGCCCCTCTGCACAGCCCACCCCCTCCCACCCCCTCCAGAGTCTCTCTACATTTTTCTGCCTCTGGTGAGATGGGGCCATTTCTCTCAAGGGTTGCTTTAAATATTCATGTTTTAATTAAAGAATTTTATTGCAGAAGCGACATGTAAGATAATGAAAAAGCAGCATCCTGGGGGCTGGGGGCCAGTGTGTGTGTGTGTGTGTCCCTGTGCATATGTGTGGGTCCCTGTGTGTATGTGTCCTTGTGTGTATGTGTCCCTGTGTGTGTGTCCTGTGTTTGCGTTTGTTCTTGTGTGTGTGCATGGATGTCCCTGTGCATGTGTGTGTGTCCCTGTGTGTTCATGACCCTGTGTGTGCACACATGTGCCTCCCCCAAGTGCCTGCATGAGTGGGGTGGGGCTGGGCTGGAGCCTGAGTATGTGACATCCCCAGCACATGTAAGGCGGGGATGCTGGGCCTAGGGGCCATCACCTACCCCAGGCTGAGTGCCCCGGTGCCTCCAGGCTTGTCCACTCTCAGCCCGGCGCCCCTGCCCTGACACCCCATGGGCTTTGGAGTAATTCCTATCGTCAATGCCGCACAGCTACCCTCTCGAGGTGCTGCAGTGTGTGGAGGAGGCAGGGCTCTGATGGGAGGAGGTACTTCAGGGGGAAGGATGTGTCTATGGAGTTTAGGGGTGACCAGGAATGTGTTAGGGGGCCGGGGGGGACAAGAACAGGAAGGGTCAGGGCCTCCCTGCCAGGATGGTTTTCATCCCAGCCCGGGGAGCTGTTCTTTTGTGCAAGGGCCAACTTAGAAAACCTGGAAAACAAGGTTTCCAGCTCCACGCAGACAACCTCTGGGTACTGTAGGCAGACAGAGGAGGACGTGACCTCGTGGAGCCCGTAAGAGCACAGGGGGTTGCCCAGAGTGGGGTTCCCACACCTCCCTGCAGCTGGGAGGCTGGGAGCTGTGGCCCTGCTGGGGTCTCGCTTCCCCCAAAGCAGGGAAGGGCTGTGAGTTGTGTAGCCAAAGCTCCGGGAGGGGAAGAGACCTGCCCAGGTCATCCAGCATCGAAGTGCAAAGCCAGGCAGGACTCAGGCCTTCGTCTGGGCTTGTAACAGGCATCCTTCTTAGGACAGGGGATGCCTGCTGGACTAACCCTGCAGACGGGGTCCTATCACTGACTTGCCGAGCCTCAGTTTCCTTCTGTGAAATGGGGATGAGACAGTACCTGCCTGTAGGGTCCGGCGCCTCTATTGTGCGTGGAGGAACTCTCCTCGTCCTCCTCCTCTGGCAAGTGGCCTGTGGGCAGTGGCCGCGGTTCTCAGCTCCGTCCTGAGATCCCACAGTGCCTCCTGCAGCTGGGCAGCTTTCTGGTCGCTCAGGCCCTGACAGTGGAAGCCTCAGGCCTTGGTGAAGGATACACCAAGCTTGGACTTATGGAGCCAGAGGGGGGCTGTGGTTTGGGTGGGGAGGAGTTGCCCATCCCCTGTGGCCTTCATTTGCACATCCATGCAAGGGGCTCAGAGGAAGAACCTGCGTGCTGCAGGACAGGCCTTGACTCTGGGGGCTGCGGTCCTCCCAGGGGATGGACTGCGCTGTGGTTGCCAAGGGACCCCAGCCTGACGGTCAGGGGCGGGGCGGAAACAGGCGGTGCTGCCTGACCTGCTGGACTGGGGAGACCCCTGCTGGACGAGATAGGAAGTGCAGACTGCTTCCTCCCAAGGGGACCCAGGAGGCAGGGAGGCCCAGCGGGAAGAGGGCCTCCCTGCTGGGGCACAGGGACCCAGGGGCCAGGGTGACCACAGCCTCCAGATAGGGGTGCCGGGGTGGGAAGGAGGCCTGGAGCCCCCTCGCCGTGTGTCCGCTCTCCTGGGTGGCCAAGGCTGCCTGGCGGCCATTAATTGGCTCTATTCATCCCTTAATGAGATGGAAATGAGGCTTCCAGACAGAGGGGGCATTGAGCCTGGGAAGAATGGCGGCTTCTTTCCGGGCCTGGAGGGGCAGCCCACCCCCTAGCCTTGCCTACTCTTCTGCTGCCCCCTCAAAGCCCACCCACCCCAAGAGCCCCATGGTGACCCAGCAAAGGATGGCCTGAGCTACTCTGTGCCCAGCTCTGCGGGCCCCAGGAGACCTGCCTGGGGGACTCCCTGGTCATGGACGTGCTTGCCTGGTGAACATTTGTCAGGCATCAGCCATGTGTGACGACACACGGTAAAACGATAACAAAGATAGCAGCTGCCATTAACCGAGCGCGCATCAGCGGTCCGGGCTCGTGATGCCACAGGGATCCTATGTCGAGGATCAGAAGTCAGTCTGTGATGAGGATCAAGGCCCTGTGTGATCAGGATCAGGAATCAACATGTGAGCAGAGTCAGGCCCAGGCCCAGGGGGCAGTCTGTCCTCTGAGCCAGTGGACCCCCTGCCTGGTCTCTCCTGATATGACCCTTCCTCTCCTTCCCCTCCCCCCACCACGTCCCCACCACCTGGGTCACCAAGGTAACCAGCCCTGAAATAGTGGGTGTTTTGGCAGCTGAGGCCTAACCTGAGTCTATCCTGAAAGACTGAGCTCTGCAGCAGTTGCCATGGGAACCAAGTGGCATCCTCCGATTAGCCTGGCTTGGACACCCTCTCTCTCCCACCCACTGCCAGCTTCACGTCACTCAGGCTTCCACACGGGGGCTGGGCTGGGGCAGCAAGCAGGGACAGACAGGATGGGCCCGCCATGTCCCTGTGGCCAGGCCGGCCCCCGACTCCAGCCTCCCCATTCCTCTGTGTCAGTGTGACAGGACAGGGGCTCAGCTGGTGAGACCCTGGCCCCAGGCTGGGGGCCTTGAGTGCTGCTGGCAGCCTGCCTTATCTGACGGCCGCAGGGGCAATGCTTGGAATCTGATCGGGGGCCTGGTCCCAGCTCCCTTCGCTATCAAATGGGCATGGCTGTGGGGCTCCTGCTGACCACTGGGCCCCGAGGGAAGGCACCTAAAGTGGCAGCAGTGAGGCCTCGCATCTGGGCAGCCCCAGCCCGTCACACCCTCAGAGCCACTCACGGGCAGTGTGCACGGGGGGCTGTTCTGGGCGCCCCCCACTCACTCCCCATGCCCTGGTCTGCTGGCCGCACATCCCTAACCCCTGGGGTTCAAAACCAAGTCATATCTGTGTAGCAGCCTTCATGCCTCTGGCTCCTACCCAGCCTGGGGACCCTGGAGCCCCCTGCCTGGTGAGGCTCAAGCCTGCTTGTCTCTTCAACTCCAGGGCAGATCGTCCTGTGGGGTGGGGTGGAGGGAGCCTCACCAGCTCCCAACTATCTGGACCACCCCTCTCTGAGCCTCAGTTTCCTCTGCTGTAAGTGAGTCCACACCTGGTTCCTGGGTGGACTGGGACTCCAGGTTCCTGAGGCATCCGGTGCCGAGCGGGGAGGGGGCATAGGAAGTGGGGAAGACAGGACTCCGCTGCCCAGGATGCCTCCTGAGGGCCAGCCTTGGGGGAACACTGGGCCTTGAAGGGTGGGAGCCCAGGTCCAACAACCTACTCAGCCCCTCCTGACTAGGGGAGGCCAAGCATTCTGTCACTAGGGCAGGCTCAGACTTCTCATGTGGACAGTGGGGGCAGAGAGGCCCTGGTGGGAGCACAGGGCATCAAGCCCAGGCCCAGGAGGGGCTCAGAACCAGGGCTCTTGGCCCCCAGGAACCAGGGTCCCTGCAAAGTTCAGCCCGGCCTCTACTCTGCAGCCCTGGCAAGGTCCTCCCTGGGCCCCTCTGCACTGCGTGCGGGAGGGGCACAGCAAGGCCCAAGCCCACCCACAGACCACGCAATTAAGGTCAGAGCCGGCCCCTCCTGCTTGTCCCCTGTCGGGGTGCTTTGGCCTGCCCACATGCCCCACCCACCTGTATGTCCCAACTGCAGGGCAGGTCTAAGAACAGGAGGCCTGACTTGTGTGTGCCCTTGAGGCCCTGCCTCTCTGGGCTACAGGGGAGGCGGGACGCTTGGGAAGGGGGGCTCTGTGAGGGCAGAGAAGGATCCTTGATGGCTTGGGGGCCTGGAGGGTGAATGAGCCTTGCCTTCTGAACTGGGGGACTTGGGCCCCCTCCCCTGCCTGTCATTCATTTGCTTCCAACGCCCCCTGCTGGTCAGTTCCCAGCACAGGCACAGGACAGCTGACACCTTTCTAGTGGCCCTCCACAGAACCCGGCACCTGGACGCCCAACTTGCTGCGCATCAAAGCAGGCTCTCTGGAGGAATCCCCTGGTGGGCCGGTGGTTAGGACTTGACACTTTCATTGCCTTGGCTCGGGTCAGATCCCTGGTCTGGGAACTAAGAGCCCACATGCTGGGCAGAGTGCCAACACACACACACACATAGTGGGATTTTCTAGCATTGACTGAGACCCCACACCTGTGGTCTCCCCATGGTTTCTTGCTGCTTGCCATCACAGGCGGCAGACTTGGTTAGACGTGCCCTCATCTTCAAGTGGAGGGCATGAGGGCAGGGTGGGGTGGACCTGACCATCCCAGGGTAATGGGTGGTGGGGGCCCCACATGAACCCTGTCTTTCAGCTCCAGCACCCACCCTAGGGATCTGCACAGTCTGCCTCTCACCCACGTCTCCCTGGAGAAGCCAGGCTCCGAGGACCCCTCCTGCCGGGCCAGGTGTGACTTGCCTTTGGCCAGCCTGGCTCCCCTGCTCCCGCCCCAGGTGGGGCAGTGGCCCAGCTCCAGGGTGACTCCAAGTGCCAGGCCTTGGCAGTGCCATCTCTTTGCCCCGTTCCTGGGGGCTGTGTCAGGGGCTGTGTGCAGGGCACCCAGCCCACAGTAGGTGCTTGGTGACCTGCGCATTCCCTTGCTGGGTCTGCCTTGACCTTGCTGTTCTGGGAGCAAGGGACCCTGGAGTTCCTGAGGACAAATGGGGTGGCAGCACCACAGTCCCTCAGGGCGGGAGCTATCTGGCCTGTGGACTGAATGCCTGGATGAAGCAGCCCCTCCCTGAACCCATCAGTGCAGCCCAGCTCTCACCCAGAATGTTGGCCTCCTGCTCCTCACCCCTCAGTGTCTCCCCAGGACTTGGAGGCTCTTAGTGTCTTTGGTGACGTCCCTGGTGGCTCAGATGGTAAAGCATCTGTCTACAACGCAGGAGACCCAGGTTCGATCCCTGGGTGGGGATGATCCCCTGGAGAAGGAAATGGCAATCCACTCCAGTACTATTGCCTGGAAAATCCCATGGACAGAGGAGGCTGGTAGGCTACAGTCCATGGAGTTGCAAAGAGTCGGACACAACTGAGCCACTTCACTTCCGTGTCCTCGGTGGCACTGGGGCCACCAAGGGGCTCAGACCTTCAGGGACATGAGGTCACGATGCTTGAGGGGACAGGACCGGGATGAAGATCCGTGAGAGGCTGAAGGAGGGTGGCCAGTCTCTGCTATGTGTAGGGGAGGGGAGGCTTGGCGGGGCCCAGGGTGTGAGCCCTCACTAGGCCACCAGGTGTGGGGCCTCTGGTGTCCCTGAGTGATGGGGTAATGACCACACAGATCATGGAGGGAGAGTGAACAAGTCTAGAGGAAACTAGACTGAGGGCCATGGGGAGGGGGTCCGCAGGGGCTGAGGCTAGGTGCCAAGTAGAAGAGCCCCCTCTGCCCCCACCCCCTCACTGGTCCCTTAGAAAGGCAGCTGTTGGGGTGGGCAGGGTGCCTTTCATTCATTCACTCTTCAGACCTGTCTAGGGCTCCAGCTCTGGGTCCAGCCGCTACACTGGCGACCTAAATTCAGAGGCAGTGGAGACCCTGGCCTGGAAGCCTGTAAACAGAGCCAGAAAGCACTGAGATCCCAGAGGGAACTGGGGTCGCACCTCTGCCCCTCCCTGCCCTGCCAGCCGCCTATGCTTAGCACCCCATCGCTAACCTCACCCAGGCCCGCTCTCGCCGCCTGGATGACCCTCCAGGGCGCTGCGCTGGTTAAGACGCCGAGGTTTCTTCGCGGGGGCCGCTTTACCCCCAGACACCTGCGAGATCCCTGAGACACTGCCTGAAAGGCATCGCAGCCCTTTGACCCCTGCCCTGATTCTGCCCTCTGGTTCCCATCAGGCGGCTGGAAGTTGTGGTCCCTGTGGGGCGAGTGCACGCGGGACTGCGGGGGAGGCCTGCAGACGCGGACGCGCACCTGCCTGCCCGCACCGGGTATCGAGGGCGGCGGCTGCGAAGGGGTGCTGGAGGAGGGCCGCCTGTGCAACCGCAAGGCCTGCGGCCGTGAGTGCGCGGATGGGTGGGACGGGCAGAGTCGCGGGAGGTAGGGGGGAAAAGGAGGGGCCCGGGCCGGGCCAGGTGGGGAAAAGGGCGGGGGGCTGGGGCTCGTTCTGGCCGGACCAGGGAAGGTGCTGAGTGGGGCCAGGCTAGGCAGGCTCCGGCTGTGAGGGGCGGGATCTGTGTGTGGGCGGGGCCAAAGGGGTGGAGCCTAGCCAAGGGCGGGGCCCGGCTAGGCCGGCTGGGCTGTGAGGGGCGGGACCAGGAGTGGGGCCTAGCCAAGGGCGGGGCCAACTCCTTGTCCTGGCCGGGTGGCATCAGAAGTAACAGCCTAGGAGGAGGGGTGGGACCGGGTGTTAGACTGGATGTGGCTGTCTTAGCACCTGAGGACTGGGATTCTGGGTGCACGTGGAAGGCTGTCAGTGAGGCTTCTCCCTCCACCCCGATCCCCAGCTCTGACCAGAGCTGCCTGTCCCAGCTGCATCTTGCCTCCAGGATGTATTTCTCTAATAAGGCTCTCTAATGACCTCATGCATATTTTAGCTGCTTCCATAAAGTTAAATCAAGTTATAATGAGACTGTCATTCTTCGGGTTGTTTCTTCCCCGATGAATTTTCCTGGGGAGAGGAGCTCATCTCAGAAGCCTGGGGAGGGCCCTGTGGTGTCTGGGCTGAACCGCGGGGCGCAGGACCGCAGGCGGGATGCTAAGGAGGGGATAGCAGCGGCCATTCACACCTAGTGCCCTGCGGGTGACTCTGCGGGCCCCGGGGGAAGGAGGGGGAGGGCACAGGACAGGGGAGTCTGGACCAGACGGCTTGGCACCAGACAAGGGTGCCCTGGTCCCAGGTTTCTCAGCTGCCCAGTGGGACCAAGTGGCCCTGGTACTGGCAAGCCTGGGCCCTACTGTGACGACTGAGGGACAAAGGGCCAAGAGGGCCCCTCTAGAGCTGCAGGACGGGAGCCATAGGCCAGGGCCTGGGCGCTTACCTGGACCCGCCCTGCAGCTGCCGGGCGCACTAACTCCAGGAGCCAGTCCCTGCGGTCCACGGATGCCCGGCGGCGTGAGGAGCTGGGGGACGACCTGCAGCAGTTTGGGTTCCCGGCCCCGCAGACAGGTAAGTGGCAGCGTCTGGGTGGGGCTGACAGCAAACGCACTAAAACTGGAAAGTGGGGAAAGTTGGTTCCAGAGTATTAGGTCTTTGGGCAAATACTGTACGTTATTAATTGCTGCTGATTCCAATTAATGACTGTAATAATTTCCCATAATTGGACTAACCTCTCAGGTGCCAGGCGCTGGTCTCCAGGCACACTGGATTTAGGAGAAATGGTGTGAGGCGAAGGGGCCTATCGAGAAAAAAAAAAAAAGGAGGAGGGAGCTCATGGGCCTTGCTGCGGCCACCTGGGGGGTCTGACCGCAGCGCAGGTACAGGGGCAGCAGCAGGCCTGTGATGCTGTAGGTCTGGGCCCACAGGTGACCCCGCGGCCGAGGAATGGTCCCCGTGGAGCGTGTGCTCCAGCACCTGCGGAGAGGGCTGGCAGACCCGCACGCGCTTCTGCGTGTCGTCCTCCTACAGCACGCAGTGCAGCGGGCCCCTGCGGGAGCAGCGGCTCTGCAATAACTCGGCCGTGTGTCCAGGTGGGCGGGGCGCCGGCTCGGGGACGCGGCGTCCAGTAGGGGCGTGGAGATGTGTATAAGAGACAGGTCTTGGGAAGGGGGGCTCTGTGAGGGCAGAGAAGGATCCTTGATGGCTTGGGGGCCTGGAGGGTGAATGAGCCTTGCCTTCTGAACTGGGGGACTTGGGCCCCCTCCCCTGCCTG
>SJYC01131191.1:25-23761 GCA_006408675.1 Madoqua kirkii | reverse complement strand
GTCCGGTAGGGGCGTGGTGTCGGGGCGGGGCGTCAGAGCCGAGGGCGGGGAGTCCGGGGCAGGTGACTCGGCTGCAGGCTGGGCAGGACAGGGGTCACAGAGCTCTGTGTTCCCTCCGTAGTGCATGGCGCCTGGGACGAGTGGTCGCCCTGGAGCCTATGCTCCAGCACCTGCGGTCGCGGCTTCCGAGACCGCACACGCACCTGCAGGCCGCCCCAGTTTGGAGGCAACCCCTGTGAGGGCCCAGAAAAGCAAACCAAGTTCTGCAACATCGCTCTGTGCCCTGGTAGGTGAGAAGGAGGGCGCTGGGTGGGGTGAGACCCAGTGGGCCACCGACCAGCCCCTGGAGCCCAGCTTTGCCCATCTCTTATACACATCTGAAGGAGGGCGCTGGGTGGGGTGAGACCCAGTGGGCCACCGACCAGCCCCTGGAGCCCAGCTTTGCCCACTCAGACCCACCTACTGGGGCCTCAGAGATGAGACTGGAACCCCAGGCTGTGATCAGGCTGTAGGCCAGAGAACCTGGAATGTTCTCACTGGTGCACCAGGGGTGTTGAGGTGCGGGGACCTCCTTGAGTGTCACACCCATGCCTCAGACTTTGTGGGGTGCTCACACCTGTACCCCACGTGGGGTGTGGGCCCTGGCTGCTCATGCTGGCTTCCTGTCCCCTTCTTCCCCTGGGCCGGGCAGTGGATGGAAACTGGAACGAGTGGTCCAGCTGGAGCACGTGCTCCGCCAGCTGCTCCCAGGGCCGGCAGCAGCGCACACGCGAGTGCAACGGGCCTTCGTACGGGGGTGCCGAGTGCCAGGGCCACTGGGTAGAGACGCGAGACTGCTTCCTGCAGCAGTGTCCAGGTCAGGCCATGCCCCTGGGCCTGCGAGTGGGGACCTGCGGTCCTGAGTCACTTGGCGGGCTGGGGGCTGCTTGGGGGCCCTGGAACGAGGCCTCAGGATGTGGGGGTGGTGGGGGGGTCCCAGGGGCCAGTGCACATGGGGCACTCATCTTATCGTGTATCAAGCTGAGTTCTGCCTTCCCCTCCCTGGTGTCAACTTTCTTCTGCTGCTGGCTCCCCACCCCTGTGTCCCCGTGGCTCCTGCATACCCCTCACCCCCATTCTCGTGCCTCCGTGCATGGCCCTGTCCTGCAGTGGATGGGAAGTGGCAGGCCTGGGCGTCCTGGGGCAGCTGCAGCGTCACATGCGGGGGTGGCACACAGCGGCGGGAGCGCGCCTGCTTGGGGCCCTTCTTCGGGGGAGCGGCCTGCCAAGGCCCCCAGGATGAATACCGGCAGTGTGGCGCCCAGCGGTGTCCTGGTGAGTGTCTCCACCCCACCCCACAGCTGGACCCTGAGGAGGCGCATCCCGAGTGGCGGGGGAGGAGTTCGAGGTGCAGTTGGGGGATGACCGCTTTGCGAGGGTGGATGTCCCGTGGCATCTGGGCCCTCCTGATCCTGCTGCCAGCTCTCTATTCCTCCCTGCGTCCCCCCACCTCCGCCACCAACTCACGTCTCTGGCCCTTGGCAGAGCCCCACGAGATCTGTGATGAGGACAACTTTGGAGCTGTGGTATGGAAGGAGACCCCAGCTGGAGAGGTGGCTGCAGTCCGGTGTCCCCGCAACGCCACAGGTGAGAGCCAAGGGGACAGGGGCTGACAGGGCACCTGTCCCTTCCTTGTGGGATGTGCTGGAGGCACCGAGATGCCCCTGGAGATCTGCCCGAGAGCTGTCAGCACAGGGCACGCGGCCCAGACCCCGCCCGGGCAGCCCCATGCACATCAAGGCCAGAGGGGTGCAGGCAGGGACCCAGGGCCTCCACGTCCTAAGTCACCAGGGCCAGTGCCAGCATGAGGCCCCTTAGTGCGATGTTCCACACGTCACCACTTTACACGTGGGAAACCAGAGGCACAGAGCCCACACCCTTGCCCTGGGCTTGCCTGGCCAGTAACTGGGAAGTCAGGTTTGGACACAGTGGTCTTGATCCCCACGCAAACCTATGGAGTGATACAAGGTGTGGGAAAAGCAGGGTGGGCTCCCAGAAGAGGTTCTGCAGTGAAAGTTTGGGTTCCTTTCCCCTCTTGTCTGAGGAGCATGTGCTGTTTTGTACCCCTGTGTGCTGTGTGACATTCAGGAAGTACCTACCCTCTCTGAATTTCCATTTCTTTCTGTAAAACGAACTTGTTGTGGGCTCCCCACCCCCTAACCCCCGATAAGGCTGGTGACCGTGGTGGAGGCTGTGTATTCCCAGCCGTGGCTTCAGCCCCCGTGCCCTGTTTTGTTTACAGAGTAATACAGGTTCTGGATAGCGTCTTGCAAATCCAGGGAAGTAAAGTGAAGACACAAGCTGCAGGATGGTGTCACTTCTCTAGCCTTTGTCTGCTTGTGGTCCCTCATTTTCATTCTGCACCATGCTGTAGATCAGGTGTCCCGTCCTGCCCCATGGCTCCTGTTGGGTGACAGTGTCCTGGTAGTTCTCTAGGGTCATCACGGCTGTGCCTGGCTCCCTGGAAGTAAGGTTTAGGTCATAGGCTGTGGCTGTGTTCAAGGCCATCCACACCTGACCCCAGTCAGTCTCAAGGCTGCCCAGCGTCCACAGCACCCCAGGGTCATGAGGGGCCCCTTGACCCCAGAGGTAGAGCCAGGCAGCGGTGGGCTGTTGGTTCTCCCCAGGGCTCTGGTAGGAAGGGGCTCCAGGAGAAGCCCTGGGCTGAGCTCAAGCCCGTCACTCGGCCCAGGGTTCAACCTCCACACAGGTAGGATGCCTGCACGTTTGGCTCCTACCAGGCTCCAGGCTCCAGTGTCCGCTCAGAAATGTTTTGAATGAAAAAGTCGCCAGGGGCCTGGCCCCTGTGCCAGCTCTGCTCCTGGAATACAGCCACAGGCGAGTGTCTGCTTCCAGGGCTGGGGGCCATGAAGAGAGCTGAAGGCACCTGGGAGCTGTGGCCGGGTGGGTGGGACTCTTGCGGCAGATGTAGGCATCCTTCTGAGAAGTGGGCGATGGAGCCAACCCCCCATCTCCACAGGCCTCATCCTGCGACGCTGTGAGCTGGATGAAGAAGGCATCGCCTACTGGGAGCCCCCCACCTACATCCGCTGTGTGTCCATTGACTACCGGAACATCCAGATGATGGTGAGGCTGGGCGCCGGGGTCACCACCCCGGGCCCCGCCCATCACTCCAGGGCTAGCCTCTACCCCCATTCTCAGACATAACCCTGCGTTCCCAGTGGCACGCTCTGTGGACACGGGTCAGCGTGGCTGGGGGCTGCAGAGCGCCCTCTGGGCGTGGAGGTCCTTGGCGCCTGCAGAGCCGCAGCACCCGCACCTTCCATCCCCCTAGACCCGGGAGCACTTAGCGAAGGCGCAGCGCGGGCTGCCCGGGGAGGGCGTCTCCGAGGTCATCCAGACCCTGGTGGAAATCTCCCAGGATGGGACCAGCTACAGCGGGGACCTGCTGTCCACCATCGACGTCCTGAGGAACATGACAGAGATCTTCCGCCGGGCGTACTACAGCCCGACCCCTGGGGACGTGCAGGTGGGTGCCCAGGAGGGCATTCTCCACCCCAGCCTTAGACTGAGTCCCAACCTCAGACTGAGCCCTGAGCTGGGCCCCGCGCTGAGACCCGACCCCGGCCACACTCTGGCCCCGGCCACACTGAGTCATTACTCTGGTGCCTTATTCTCTGTTCTGGAGAAGGAAATGCAGCTCACTGCAGTATTCTTTGCCTGGGAAATCCCGCGGACAGAGAGCCTGGCGGGCTGCAGGGCCTGGGGTCGTAGAGGCTGAGCACACATGCCCTTCTTCCTTCTCCTTCCAGAACTTTGTGCAGATCATCAGCAACCTGCTGGCCGAGGAGAACCGGGACAAGTGGGAGGAGGCGCAGCTGGTACGCCTGCCCGCTGCCCGCCTGGGATGCTGCGGGCGTCTCCGCACCTCCCCACTCCCCAGGCCGGCTCAAGGCAGGGTCTTGGGTTCAAATCCCAGCTCGGCCTCTTCCATGAAGTCACTCAGCCTTCTGACCTTTGGCGTCCCCATCCATCAGATGACAGGCTCACTGCACAGGGCTCAGGGAGGGGTCTGAGAAACTGTGCTGGCCGTAGGGTGCAGGCCGGGACGTGGCAATCCCTTCTCATCTGGAGAGAACGGTCCGCCTCCCCCCAACACTGACCAGGAACCTGCCAGTCCTGCACCCAGGGGCTGCGGTGCCCAGAGACCCCTGCTCTCCTCCCATCTGGACACTTGGCCATAGGCCAGAGTGCCACAGCCCCTCTGGGCTCAGTGTTCTCATCCACAATCGGCAGTGGACGCTCAGGTCCCTCTCTGCTTCCCAAGTCAGGTCCAGAGCCCTGCGAGCCAGGGAGTGACCAGCAGGACCCCGTCAAGGAGGGAACAGATGAGGGAAGGAGGAGGCTGAGTCCCCGCTGAGGGGGCAGGGGACTTGGGTGACACTCAGTTCTGGCACCTTCTTGGCTGGGCTGCCCCCCACTGTCTTGAGGCTCCCTGACCCCGCCCCCATCCCATCCCCAGATGGGCCCCAATGCCAAGGAGCTCTTCCGGCTAGTGGAGGACTTCGTGGACGTCATCGGCTTCCGCATGAAAGACTTGCGGGACGCGTACCAAGTGACAGACAACCTGGGTAAGCCTGGCCCTTGCTCTCCTCACCCTCAGGCCCCACCTGGCACACCTAGGCAGGGCCCTCCAGCCTCAGATTCTGGCCAGGTGTCTGGAACTTCAGGACCCCCAGGCCGGGCTCTAGGATGATCTGTGAGTCCTCGGGTGCACAGACCCGAGTCTCCTGATGATGGTCGGATGTGATCCTGGGAGGGGGTCGGCGTGGGCGCTCTTGGACCCAGACCAGGCCCTGGACACTTAGAGTCTCGGGATGCAGCAGGAAACCCCAGCCACAGCTTCTACCTCCCCGGAGCTGGGGGTCCACGGTGACTTGTCCCCAGTACCCGCTGTGCTGGGACCTTGGAGATTTGAAGGCAAGTTTGCACTCTGCTCCCAGAAGCTTGTCAGAGGGACTTGGCGACACCCAGCTCAGTAGCACTGACAGAATCTCAAATGGGGAGGCGGCGGTGCAGACCTCGAGGGGCTGGAGAGTGCTGCAGACAGGCCTGGACTTGGGAGGCTGACGATGGCTGTCGGCACAAGGACCTGCATCCCCACTCCCCAGGCCGGCTCAAGGCAGGGTCTTGGGTTCAAATCCCAGCTCGGCCTCTTCCATGAAGTCACTCAGCCTTCTGACCTTTGGCGTCCCCATCCATCAGATGACAGGCTCACTGCACAGGGCTCAGGGAGGGGTCTGAGAAACTGTGCTGGCCGTAGGGTGCAGGCCGGGACGTGGCAATCCCTTCTCATCTGGAGAGAACGGTCCGCCTCCCCCCAACACTGACCAGGAACCTGCCAGTCCTGCACCCAGGGGCTGCGGTGCCCAGAGACCCCTGCTCTCCTCCCATCTGGACACTTGGCCATAGGCCAGAGTGCCACAGCCCCTCTGGGCTCAGTGTTCTCATCCACAATCGGCAGTGGACGCTCAGGTCCCTCTCTGCTTCCCAAGTCAGGTCCAGAGCCCTGCGAGCCAGGGAGTGACCAGCAGGACCCCGTCAAGGAGGGAACAGATGAGGGAAGGAGGAGGCTGAGTCCCCGCTGAGGGGGCAGGGGACTTGGGTGACACTCAGTTCTGGCACCTTCTTGGCTGGGCTGCCCCCCACTGTCTTGAGGCTCCCTGACCCTGCCCCCATCCCATCCCCAGATGGGCCCCAATGCCAAGGAGCTCTTCCGGCTAGTGGAGGACTTCGTGGACGTCATCGGCTTCCGCATGAAAGACTTGCGGGACGCGTACCAAGTGACAGACAACCTGGGTAAGCCTGGCCCTTGCTCTCCTGACCCTCAGGCCCCACCTGGCACACCTAGGCAGGGCCCTCCAGCCTCAGATTCTGGCCAGGTGTGCTGGAACTTCAGGACCCCCAGGCCGGGCTCTAGGATGATCTGTGAGTCCTCGGGTGCACAGACCCGAGTCTCCTGATGATGGTCGGATGTGATCCTGGGAGGGGGTCGGCGTGGGCGCTCTTGGACCCAGACCAGGCCCTGGACACTTAGAGTCTCGGGATGCAGCAGGAAACCCCAGCCACAGCTTCTACCTCCCCGGAGCTGGGGGTCCACGGTGACTTGTCCCCAGTACCCGCTGTGCTGGGACCTTGGAGATTTGAAGGCAAGTTTGCACTCTGCTCCCAGAAGCTTGTCAGAGGGACTTGGCGACACCCAGCTCAGTAGCACTGACAGAATCTCAAATGGGGAGGCGGCGGTGCAGACCTCGAGGGGCTGGAGAGTGCTGCAGACAGGCCTGGACTTGGGAGGCTGACGATGGCTGTCGGCACAAGGACCTGCAGCAGCTGCATTCAGTGATCACCACCACGTCCCCTTAAACAGCTCTCCTGGCCACATTTGTCGAGGGCACCTCCCCAGATAATCTTCTCATAGTGGAGAATCAAGGTGGGGCCCAGGCCTGTGCCTGGCGGTGGTCCACACAGCGCTGAGGAGGGCGATGGTCACTGCCTCTGTAGAGACTCCTGGGCCTCTGGGGATGTGTCCTCTGGGCCCACTGTGCCTGTTCACATGCCTCCGGGGACCTGCCCGGGCAGGGATGAACGCCTGCTAAGCTAGAAGTTCCTAGAGCCCTGGTCCCACCTTTCGCCGTGGAGCTCAGGACCCCAGAGCTAGGGAGACCCCTGAGGCCAGAGGAGTGGGAGCGGTTTCCTCCTGTAGGTGGGGAGACCCGGCCTGGAGGCCCCCTGGAGGCGGGTCAGCAGTGGCTCCAGGCTGCTGAGTCCCTTTCTTACTGGGCTGACGGCCCTGTTCCGGGTGAGATGGGAGTGGCCGGAAAGCGGGCTCTTCTGTGGCCACATGTGACAGGCATGGCCCGGAGGCCACCTCAGCTCTCAGCCCCTCGGCCCCGGACCTCGCTCTAGAGGCTGGACCCCTGGCCACCCAGCACCACCCACAGCGCCTAGGCCCGGCCGAGTCCCTGACCTTCCACCTCCAGGGGCCTGTCCGGAGCCAGTGGACATTCAGGGCCCACCATTTGTCACCAAAGGAGGCCCTGGACTCCTCCCATTACCCCTCATTAGCCCTCCCACCCCATGTATCCGCACACCCGCATTCTCCCCTATACCCCACTCATACACTCGTGCCTGTGTACCCTACACATATACACTCCATGCACCCACTGCACACCCCACACCCCCATTCACCCCAGGCATAGAGCCCTGTGCCCTATGCACCCAATGCCCTAATCCCTGTGCACTCTGTGTAGCCCCTGCACACCCCTCACGTGGTGTGGCTGGGTGGCCCCATGAACACTGTGCACCTGTTCTGAGCCAGGAGCAGCCCCGTGATGGTCCCACCCAACTTCCTGTCCCAGGGCCAAGGCTCCGTATCCTGAAACCGCTCTTTGTCTCCCTTTGTCTGTCGCTGTTGTCTCTCACCTCCCCCCACCCCCCACCCCGCCACAGTCCTCAGCATCCACAAGCTCCCAGCCAGCAGAGCCACCGACATCAGCTTCCCCATGAAGGGCTGGCGGGCCACAGGCGACTGGGCCAAGGTGCCGGAGGACAGGGTCACTGTGTCCAAGAGTGTCTTCTCCACGGGGCTGGCAGGTGAGGGCTTCAGGGGGCTGGAAGAGCTCCCCAGAGTCTAGAACTTCTCAGTGCCCCCAGAGAACTTCCCAGCCCCACTCCAGAAGCACTCCAGAAGTTCTGACGTGCTATGTCAAGGGCTAGGGTGGTGTCCATTTCTTCTACACAATCTCAGTGTTCCTGAGATTGCCCCCTCTTTCAGGAAGCCCTCTTTGCTCTCCCTATGTTGGGAGGCACCAGGCAATCTTGGCTGAATGGACCACCTCGTCGCAGGGAGGGGGAGGGTCTTGCCTGGTGTCACACAGCAGGTGATTCCAGTTCCCAGGAAGAGAAACTGTGCCCTGCCTGCCCCTGGCTTTCACGGGCCACTCAGGGGGACCGAGGAGGTACCCCAGCTCCAGGGCAGTACTGTGTCCATGGTGGGGTGGCAGGGGGGACACACACTTCTCTTGCCTAGCAAGGCCTTGGCCTGGGGGTGGTGGGAGGAGGGCGACCACTGTACTGTCTTCCAGAGGCTGATGACTCGTCTGTCTTCGTGGTGGGCACTGTGCTTTACCGAAACCTGGGCAGCTTCCTGGCCTTGCAGAGGTGAGCATCACGGGTACAGGTCAGGGCTGGGGAGGCTGGGCCTGGTGGATGTGAGCCTGGGGAGGCCAGGTCTGAGGGGTTGGGGCCCTGGAGAGGCTGGTTCTAGGGGCAAGGGCATGGGGAAGCTGGGTCTGGGGGTGGAAGGCCAGGGAGGCCAGGCCTAGGGGAGGTGGGGTGAGGGGCTCCTGACCCCAGCATGGCCTGCTGGCTGTCCCCCAGGAACACGACTGTCCTGAACTCCAAGGTCATCTCGGTGACGGTGAAGCCCCCGCCTCGCTCCCTGCTCACACCCTTGGAGATCGAGTTCGCCCACATGTACAACGTGAGTACCCTCCGCGTGCACGTCCGCATGCACGGACCCCTCCACCTGTCCCCGTGTGCGCACACATCCCAGCCTCTGGCCAGCCTCGAGAGGGAGCGCCTTTTCCCCCGAGCGGTGGGCGGGGACAGCGGCTGGCAGAGCTTCAGGGACTTGCCCAGGGTCACAGGCAGGGACTGAGGAGCCGAATGCAGCCTAACTCGGGTCCGAGGCCGCTGCTCCGGGGCCCTGCCGGCCCAGCCGCTCCTTGGAGAGGACAGAGCCATACTTTGCCATGTACCCCCCACAGGCCCACCATGCCCTCCTCCCCAGGCTCTCCATTGGGCCTGAGATGCCTTCGACCACCGAGAGCCTGCCCATACCCACCCTGCTCCCCAGCCAGGACGGGCAGTGTCATCCGGCGCTGGGCTGGGCCCAGCCTCTCTGTGCCTGGCCCCTCCCTCATCAGGCGGGAGCCCCCCTGTAATCACCCTGCAGCCTGTGGGGCAGGGGTGCTTGCTGAGCCCTGTCTGTGCACCTGACCCTCCCGGTGGCTATTTCGTATTAAGCGGAAGCAGCCGCTGCTGCCCAGCCCCTCCCAGAGAGGCGACAGAAGCTGCCCGAGTTCATGCAGAGGGCTGGGGGCTGAGCCGGCCCCTTCTCCGCTCTGGGCCTCAGTTTCTCCTCCTCAAACCCCATCTCTGGGGAGCCGCGGAGGCAGGGCGCCAGGCGGGGCAACAGGACCCTATGTGGACACCGCCTCAGGAGGGGCTCGAGGGCAGGCAGGTGGCCTGACTCTGCCATCTCTCCCAGGGCACCACCAACCAGACCTGCATCCTGTGGGACGAGACGGACCCGTAAGTGTCTCAGCCGTGCAGCCTCCGGGGCGGGCTCGGCGGCGGGAGGAGGGCCCTGGGCTCCAGGTTCGGGCCGCTTGCGGCCCGTCCCCTGCACTCCCCTGTCGGGCACAGTGTCTCCCTGCCTACTCCAGCACTGATGGCGCAGGGGGCCCACCCAGCCAGTTTCCCACCCCTCCTAGGGAGGTCTGTGGTTGCGAGTCCAGAGGGCTGCAGGGGTCTCCCAGGCCAGGTGAGGGGAAGGGGCATGGCCACAGAGCAGGGCAGCTGGGTGAGACCCAGGGTGACCGATGGGACGCAGAGGCGGGGACTCCTGGAGCCTCGGGCCCAGCTCTATCCCCGGCACGTGGCACCCGCCTGTGTCAGGCCCTGTCGCCTGCTGTTATGAGTGGGGGCGGGGCACTGGGCTGGACTGGCCAGACTGATTCAGGGTCGCGGCACCTGCATGGACGCCCAGAGCAGGGTTCCCCCCAGACACAGGGAGACAAAGCGAAAGGTAGGTGGGGGCTCGTGTAGTCACAGGAAAGACTCTGTGCAAAGGCCCCCAGTGGGGCAGCCCTCAGAGTCAAGGAGGGTCAGAGTGTGGGTCAACTCGGCAGGAGAGAGCTTGGCGGCTGGAACCTGATGGACCAGGTAGGCCTGGTGGGGCCTCGGCCTTCCCCCAAGGGGTTTGGTATCCACTGGGGAGGGGGTGATCAGAGAACGGCATGTCGTTGTCAACACCTGCCTCCCTCAGCCCTGGCACTGCCAGTCCCCAGGCCGGCCCCAGGGCCATGGGGTACGTCCCTCATGCCATGGGCAGTGCAATGATGGAGGTGTGTCCTGTGAGGGCAGGGGAGGCTCCCAGAGTGGCCGACACGTGAGGAGGACACGTTCTCCTGGCAGAGGATGGAGGGGGGTCTCGGGCAGAAACAGTTTGAGCAAAAGTGTGGAGGTTGGAAGGTACAGGAGGAATGTGAGGCATGGCCAGTAAGAGTGGGCAGCCATAGGGGCAGGGTTGTGGGGTGGGAGGGAGGCTGCAAGGGACAGTTTGTAGGGCCTCTGGACCTGTGGGAGTTGTTGGGGAGGGGTGTGATTACCATGCGTCCATCAAAATCTTCCACCCACCCGTCCTATCTATCCATCTATCCATCCATCCTCTCATCTATCCATCCATCCACCCATCCATCCTCCCATCCATCCATCCATCCTCCCATGCATCCATCCTCCCATGCATCCATCCTCCCATCCATCCATCCTCCCATCCATCTATTCTCCCATCCATCCTCCCATCCATCCATCCATCCTCCCATCCATGCATCCATCCTCCCATCCATCCATCCTCTCATCCATCCATCCTCCCATCCATCCATCCTCCCATCCATCTGTCCTCCCATCCTCCCATCCATCCATCCACCCATCTGTCCATCCACCCACCCACCCATCCATCCTCCATGCATCTGTCCTCCCATCCTCCCATCCACTCTTCCATCCACCCCATCTGTCCATCCTCCCACCCTCCTGCCCGTCCCTCTTCGGTGATTCCTAACCATTGAGAGCATTCTCTACGAGGTGCTGGTGCTCAGCTTCCTCCTGTCCCCTGTGAGGAAGGACAAGAAAGCAGGAACATCCAGATCCCTGTGAAACTGTCTAGTCAAGCCACGTGCCAAGAAATAGAAGCAGTGGATCTGGTGGCAGGTGGGGTGAGGAGCCCGAGAGCAGGTTCACAGAAGCCTCTCTGGGGTGGTGTTTGAGAGACGCCTGCTCAGCACTGCACGTGGGTGTTTGGGGACAAGCATTTTGGCAGGAGGAACAAACAGTGCAAAGGCCCCGTGGTGAGTGAGTGCAGGCCCATGTGTGGGCTTCACTGCCCTTGCCTGCTCTCAGGTGTGAGGACAGGGTCGGGGAAGCACTGTGGTGGACCCCGTGACCCAAGGAAACCAGCCTTCTGGCTTCGTGCTGGAGACTGTTTTTCTCTGAGTTTCATGAGCGGCATAAACTTTGCACAAAATGGACTGACAGAAAAGGGTGAAAAAAGAAAAGGCAAGAACGAGGGCTCGCGTCCTCCCATGCTGGCCCCTGTGGCCATCATGTGGCTGCCGCCCACTCCGTCTGGCCCCTGATGTCAGCACAAGCCCCTCCCCACAGTCCAGAAACCCTCCCACTGGGCCCTTCAAAGGTGACCTGGAGCCCCTGGGGTGCCTGGTTCACCCAGTAGCCCTGCCTTTGGGTGGCTCTGCTCACATTGACGTTGTGTTGGCATCAAATCCCTGGACAACTTCAAGGCCTTGGTAGTAAATTGCCTTCCAGAAAGGTGAACCCATCCTTCCCCTTTGTCCTCTGGGGGCAGCAGGTTGTGAGAGGCCTAGCCAGCCCAGTGAGTGTTGGGTTCACTGTCCCCAGGGCACGGTCAGGACAGATCCTGCCCCCTGGGAGTGTCCCTGTGGCCGCAGTCTGCCTGCTTGCATGTGGGAGCAGAGAGGGATGGGCGGTGGCCAGTGGCCAGGCCCATGGGATGCTCACATCTGGCCATGGCCTCCACTAGCCCCTCCTCTCTCAGGTGTGGGGGCCTGCCACACTCCAGGCTTCCCTTGCTCTCTCCCAGTACCCCCTGGGCAGGTGGGACTGTTTAAGGCCTCTATGCCCGGGCCCAGGGCCCTGTGGACAGGGGGAAGGTGCCAACAGAACACACATGTGCCCACCACCGCCCTGCTCAGTCCCGGGATAACCTTGGGAGCCCTACCTGTTACTTCTGGAGAAGCCGAGGCTCTGGAAGGTTGGTGCTTCAGCTCAAGGTAGGGACTGATTCTGCCCCAGAGCTGGACAGCCTGGGGCCCAGAAGTGACAAGGTGGAGGCATGGGGCAGGAGGGAGGCAGCTGGCTCTCCTCGCCCGTGCTTTGTGCTGGAAGCACCTCCCTCCATGGCCAGGTGAGGCCATCTCTCACATATAAGGGCTTCGAAGAGCCAATGGTTTCCCAGGTGACCCGAAGCGAGGACCAGAGCCAGGGCCCCAGGTTGCTTCCACCGGTATGCCCAGGGATCAGGTCTGTGCTGGCGTGGGCCTGTGTTTGTATATGTTTGGATGAGAAAGGGTCTCGTGTCTGCAGAATTGTGTGTATGTGGGTGGTGGGGAGGGGTCGGTGGGAATTGAAAGCCACTACTCTTGCCTGGAAAACCCCATGGATGGAGGAGCCTGGTAGGCTACAGTCCATGGGGTCGTGAAGAGTTGGACATGACTGAGCGACTTCACTTTCACTTTTCACTCTCATACATTGGAGAAGGAAATGGCAACCCACTCCAGTGTTCTTTGCCTGGAGAATCCCAGGGACAGCGAAGCCTGGTGGGGTGCCGTCTATAGGGTCACACAGAGTCAGACACGACTAAAGCGACTTAGCAGCAGCAGCAGCAGCAACCTTTAGCTGAGAAGCAGTGAGCTTCTGACCCATGACTGAGTCTTGGCCCTGGTCACCTCAGGAGCCTAGACCCCAAGCCAGACTGAGCCCCTCCCTGGCACACTCTGACTCCTGGCCCTGGGCACACACTGAGCCTGGCCCTGGCACACTCTGACTCCTGGCCCTGGGCACACACTGAGCCTGGCCCTGGCACACTCTGACTCCTGGCCCTGGGCACACACTGAGCCTGGCCCTGGCACACTCTGACTCCTGGCCCTGGGCACACACTGAGCCTGGCCCTGGCACACTCTGACTCCTGGCCCTGGGCACACACTGAGCCTGGCCCTGGCACACTCTGACTCCTGGCCCTGGGCACACACTGAGCCTGGCCCTGGCACACTCTGACTCCTGGCCCTGGGCACACACTGAGCCTGGCCCTGGCACACTCTGACTCCTGGCCCTGGGCACACACTGAGCCTGGCCCTGGCACACTCTGACTCCTGGCCCTGGGCACACACTGAGCCTGGCCCTGGCACACTCTGACTCCTGGCCCTGGGCACACACTGAGCCTGGCCCTGGCACACTCTGACTCCTGGCCCTGGGCACACACTGAGCCTGGCCCTGGCACACTCTGACTCCTGGCCCTGGGCACACACTGAGCCTGGCCCTGGCACACTCTGACTCCTGGCCCTGGGCACACACTGAGCCTGGCCCTGGCACACTCTGACTCCTGGCCCTGGGCACACACTGAGCCTGGCCCTGGCACACTCTGACTCCTGGCCCTGGGCACACACTGAGCCTGGCCCTGGCACACTCTGACTCCTGGCCCTGGGCACACACTGAGCCTGGCCCTGGCACACTCTGACTCCTGGCCCTGGGCACACACTGAGCCTGGCCCTGGCACACTCTGACTCCTGGCCCTGGGCACACACTGAGCCTGGCCCTGGCACACTCTGACTCCTGGCCCTGGGCACACACTGAGCCTGACGCAGCGTCTCACCCAGCGTCACTTGCGCGTGCTCACATGCAATGTGCAACTGTGCACGTGTCATGTGTGTGGAGGGCCGCCTCCTCTTGCAGACACATGCACCCGTCAGCATGTGACACACTCTTCTCGGAAAGTCTGACTCAGGCTTTCCACCCACAGTGCAGACCCTCCACCTGCCTCGCCCCAGCCGCACACGCACTCTTGCACACACAGGCTCAGCGTCTACACTTGGGACGACTGCTCACAGCGAGGCTCAAGGCCGCCCCCCCACACCCCCACACCCTTATGCCAGCCTGGCCAGTGGCAGTGAAGGCCTAGGGGGCAGGGCTGCTAGGGAGGGAAAGGGAGGCTTTTCAGAACTCTCAGAGGTTTAGGTGATGGGGGAGGGGAGTCCGGAAGGATGGGCTGGTGGGGGCGGGGTTGACAAAGGCCAAAAACATCGCCCAGAGTTCATGTCCGTGGTTCTGAAAGGACAGCTCCCTGTGTCTTTCTAAGAAGCTGCAAGTGTTTTGCAGTTTCCTTTTTAAAAATAAACAACTGAGAGTTACACAGAGCAGAGAAGTCAGAGCGGGCAGGCCCTCAGAAGTCACTTGCTCTGGCGGCACTTGAAGATGGTGTGGCTAAGCCCCAGCGTGGGGATGTCGGGACAGGACAGGCCTGGGTGCTGTGCCCCCATTTTGGAAGGTGCTGTGCCCCATACCAGGCCCACGCGGGCTCCAGGGTTTCATGCCCATCATGTCTTGTGCTCCTGGGTCCACACTCGAGTCAGCTGTAAAGGCTCTGAGAAGTCCTGCAGCGGGCTGCTATTAAGTCAGGTTGGGGGTTTCCCTAAGTAGTGGGCGCTTGGCACCCCTACATTCTGGAACTTGAGGCTGGGAGAGCAGATGCTGGGACAAGCTGGTGGAGGGCGGGGTGCTCCCCTAGCTCCCCTAGTCTGTAGGGTTTTCTCCAAAGCCTGACCCCCCGCCAGGCACCTTCCAGCATTCATTCCCACAGCTTTCTCAGTCGGGCTGAGGACCGGGCCCAGAGTTCTGTTCAACAAGCCTCAGGTGCCCTGTGGGTGTGCCAGTCTGGGCTTTCTCCCCACTCCCTGCAGGTGCAGCTATCCTGGGGGATGCTCAGGACCCAGGCCCAGGCCCCTCCCTGGGGTCCTTGCCCAAGTGCATGTCCTGGTCCCTTTAAGAGCCTTGCCCCTCCCTCTCCCAAGTCCTTGGTTTCCTTGGAGAGGGCGGTGAGGGGGCAGGCCAAGGGGGGCAAGCGGAAGGGAGACTTGGCAGGGTCCCCAGGTCGCTGTCAGCGGCCGGTTCCCAGCCTGATTTCTCCCACGCCGTCTGGTTCCTGATGGGGGCAGAGAAGGCGGGCAAGGGGGGCAGGCGGGGAAGGGGGAGACAGCTGGACACAGAGGCCTTTTGGTGGCCCTTCATGAGTGTGGGTGGGAGGTGGGATTGTGCTCTGTGCCCCCACCTGGGTGGGGAGCTAGGGCCAGAGGAAGGGTGCAGGGCAGCTCTCAGCGGCAAGACCACCCACCTCCAGCCCCTGCTCTGGACTCAGCCCCAGCCCCTTCCCCAGGGCCCCTCCCTTCTCTGAGCCTCCCCCGGCCCGTGTGCTTGCAGAGTGTGGGGCCTGGCAGAGGCTTGCTCTGAGCCTGCCCTCCTCGAGGGGCATCTGAGTCCTGGCCTGCCCTTCTTGGCTGAGTTTGGGACCTGGAGGGGACAGACAGCATGAGGTCACGGCCCAGGGACAGCAGCTGTGCTCAGAACCTGGGGCGGTGAGTGCCCCACCCTGGCAGGCAGCCCGGCTCCTCAGCCACAGTCCTCCGCCCCATGGGCCCCTCACCACTCCCCTCCTTGGCGCCAGCTGAAACGCCTGGCGCCTTTGTCCCTGGTCCCTGTGCCTCTTCTCCAGCCTCAAAGCCACCTGCTTCTGGAGGTCTCTCTTCCTGTTTTCCTACAGTCTCCCCAGGTCCCCTGCTTCTCAGCTCTGACTCCCATTTGCCAAAATTCTGTGTATCTGCATGTGCCCCACTATGAGAGTATGAGCCTTCTGGTCAGAGTGTGAGCCCCTCATCAGAGCCTGAGCCCCCATTCAGGTTGTGAGCCCATCCAGCAGCTTGTGAGTCCTTCAGAAGAGTGTGGGCCCCCTAATCAGAGTGTAAGCCCCCAGCAGAGTATGAGCCCCTCCAGCAGAGTGTGAGCCCCCCATTCAGAGTGAGCCCCTAGCAGAGTGTGAGCCCCTCCAGCAGAGTGTGAGCCCCTCATTCAGAGTGAGCCCCTCAGCAGAGTGTGAGCCCCTCCAGCAGAGTGTGAGCCCTCCAGCAGGGTGTGAAATTCCCTAGCAGAGTGTGCAATGCCCCAGCAGAGTGTGAGCCCCCCATTCAGAGTGAGCCCCTCAGCAGAGTGTGAGCCCCTCCAGCAGAGTGTGAGCCCTCCAGCAGGGTGTGAAATTCCCTAGCAGAGTGTGCAATGCCCCAGCAGAGTGTGAGCCCCCCATTCAGAGTGAGCCCCTCAGCAGAGTGTGAGCCCCTCCAGCAGAGTGTGAGCCCTCCAGCAGGGTGTGAAATTCCCTAGCAGAGTGTGCAATGCCCCAGCAGAGTGTGAGCCCCCCATTCAGAGTGAGCCCCTCAGCAGAGTGTGAGCCCCTCCAGCAGAGTGTGAGCCCTCCAGCAGGGTGTGAAATTCCCTAGCAGAGTGTGCAATGCCCCAGCAGAGTGTGAGCCCCCCATTCAGAGTGAGCCCCTCGCAGAGTGTGAGCCCCTCCAGCAGAGTGTGAGCCCCCCATTCAGAGTGAGCCCCTCGCAGAGTGTGAGCCCCTCCAGCAGAGTGTGAGCCCCCCATTCAGAGTGAGCCCCTCGCAGAGTGTGAGCCCCTCCAGCAGAGTGTGAGCCCCCCATTCAGAGTGAGCCCCTCGCAGAGTGTGAGCCCCTCCAGCAGAGTGTGAGCCCCCCATTCAGAGTGAGCCCCTAGCAGAGTGTGAGCCCCTCCAGCAGAGTGTGAGCCCCCCATTCAGAGTGAGCCCCTAGCAGAGTGTGAGCCCCTCCAGCAGAGTGTGAGCCCCCCATTCAGAGTGAGCCCCTAGCAGAGTGTGAGCCCCTCCAGCAGAGTGTGAGCCCCCCATTCAGAGTGAGCCCCTAGCAGAGTGTGAGCCCCTAGCATAGTGTGAGCCCCCCAGCAGGATGTGAGTTCCCTTAGCAGAGTGTGAGCCCCTCCAGCAGAGTGTGAGTCCCCCAGCAGAGTGTGAGTCCCCCAGCAGGATGTGAGCTCCCCTACCAGAGTGTGAGCCCCCAGCAGAGTGTGAAAGCCCCCACAGAGTGTGAAACCCCCCAGCAGACTGTGAGCCCCCATCATAGTGTGAACCCCCCAGCAAATTGTGAGCCTCCATCATAGTATGAGCCCACAGCAGAATGTAAACCCCCTAGCAGGGTGTGAGTCCCCAGCAGAGTGTGAGTCCCCAGCAGAGTGTGAACCCTCCAGCAGAGTATGAACCCCCATCAGAGTGTGATCCCCCCAGCAGGATGTGACTTCCCTTAGCAGAGTGTGATCCCCCCAGCAGAGTGTGAGCCCTCTCCTCATGCAGGGCCTGGGTCTCCCCATCCGGTGTCCCCCACCTGCTTGCTTTCACTTCCCGCTGGAAGGAACACTGGGACGGGGGTGGGGCCCTGCCAGGAGAGGGAGCATCACAGACACAGGGACATGTGTTTGAGTGCTCAAGGGGGGTGGGCGCTTTTCTGGACAGAGTCAGGGCCCACCGGTCTACTATGTCAAGTCTAGCTGTTCCCTTCCTGTGCCTCCCTATTTCTGCAGCCCCGTGAGTCTGGGTGCCCAAGTCACTGGTGGTCGAGGAGGACGGGACAGGGCTGGCATGTCAGGGGAGGCATGGTGTGGCTGACCTGAGCTCCCGGGACCTGCTGGATGTGGGTGGGGGCAGCACTGGATGGCTTGGTTCAGGAGGATGTCGGTGCTCGCGAAGCCGCGGGAAGTGGGGAGGAGCAGGTGGCCCAACCACATGTTCTGTCCCTGGTCAAGTGGCCTGTAGTCAGGGGAGCTGAGAGAGGCCACTTGAACCTTCCCCCCACCCTGCCTCCCACACCTGCACTGACCTGGGGGTGAGGGGACAAGGAAGAGCCTGGAGTTGCCCTCAGGGAGGAGGGGGCATCAAGGAGGTCGGTGCTGGGCCATGAGTGCATGGGACAGTGCCCGCAAGTGGGGAGGGCGCTCACCTCCCTCCTCCACTGAGATCTGGGAGCTCCAAGAGGGGCTGCCTGGGGCGACGGAGTCAGCTGCCAGGGGCTGGGGGACTGGGGGTCCATGTACTGGGATGGGCCTGGAGGGTGGGAGGTGACCCTCATCCCTTGCACCACTTGCTTCCCCGCACTTGAGGTGTGCAGTTGCTAGTTTCCTGAGGCAGAAAAGTCTTAATCGAAACCCCAGCTCTCCAGGCTGCCCGGTAGCTTGCTGGTGGTATTGGGAGGGACTGACGTCCTCTTCTCTGCAGAGAAGCAACTCAGGATGCAGACGGCAAGAGGTGCAGGAGAGACAGGAAAGCTTCCACGTTAGCAGGGAGGGTGAAGTGACCACGGTGACCATTACCCTTTCCTGGCCTGGAAATGACCTTGATGGAATGACCTTGAAGTTCACTTTGGAGGGTGGGGTGTGGTCAGTGGTGTGGAGGATCAGACGGTGCTGAGGGCGAGGTTGCCTGGGTTCAGCCCATCACAATTGATGGGCACGGTGGGTGGTGAGGCCTCCTGTAAGACTGTTTCTGCCTACACGGGGCCCTGGACATGGCGGGTTGAGTGTTGGTGACGGGGGTTCCCAGCTAGTGTCAGTCCACAGACACAGTGCTGGCTCAGAGGTGATGGCAGTCATGGTGTCTCTGCTGACAGCGGAGGTAGTGCTGGTGAGCTCGGTGATCAGGTGACTGTGGTAAGAGCGACAGATTTGGCAACGATGCATCGTTGATGGCAGTGGTGGTGGTGGAGGTGGTGATGTTGGGGCAGTGGCGGTGTTGCTGCTGATGGCGTGATGGGCGGTGGCGATGTCCATGGCGATAGTGAGGTCGTGTTGTTATCACCACTGCTAGTGGTGGGGTGACGGTGTTGGCAGTGGGGGTGAAGTGATGGTGGTGGTAACGAGGATGCTGCTGATAGAGCAGTGGTCTTGGTGTCAATGGTGCTGCTGGTGGTGGTGACGGAGTGGAAATGCTAGTGGTGTTGAGGACGGTATTGGTGGTGGCAACGGTGATGCTTTTAACGACCCAGTTAACCACAATGATGTGGTCACTCACTTAGAGCCAGACATCTGGAGTGTGAAGTCAAGTGGGCTGTAGGAACAGTCAGTCCGAACAAAGCTAGTGGAGGTGATGGAATTCCTGCTGAGCCATTTCAAATCTTAAAAGATGATGCTGTGAAATTGCTGCACTCAGTTTGCCAGCATATTCGGAAAACTCAGCCATTGCCACACGACTAGAAAAGGTCAGTTTTCATTCCAGTCTCTAAGAAAGGCAATGCCAAAGAATGCTCAAATTACCCTATACAACTGCACTCATTTCACATGTCAGCAAGATCATGTTCAAAATCCTTCAAGTTAGGTTTCAATAGTACATGGACTGAGAACTTCCAGATATATAAGCTGGATTTAGAAAAGGCAGAGGAACCAGAGATCAAATTGCCAACATACGCTGAATCATAGAAAAAGCAAGGGAATTCCAAAAAAAAAATCTACTTCTGCTTCATTAACTACACTAAAGCCTTTGACTGTATAGATCACAGCAAACTATGGAAAGTTCTTAAAGAGATGGGAATACAGACCACCTCACCTGCTTCCTGAGAAACCTGAATGCAGGTCAAGAAGCAACAGTCAGGACATGCAGCCTGGACTGTTTAAAATTGGGAAAGGAATATGTCAAGACTGTATACTGTCACTCTGATTATTTAACTTACATGCAGGATACATCATGAGAAATGCCAGGCTGGATGAATCACAAGCTGGAATCAAGATTGCTGGGAGATACAGCAACTACCTCAGATATGCAGATGACACCACTTTAATGGTAGAAAATGAAGAGAAATTAAACAGTCTCTTGATGAAGATGAAAGAGGACAGTGAAAAAGGTGGTTTAAATCTCAACATTCAAAAAACTAAGATCATGGCATCTGGTCCTGTCACTTCATGGCACACAGATGGGAAAACAATGTCAAGTTTCATTTTCTTGGGCTCCAAAATCAGTGCAGACAGTGATTGCAGCCACGAAATTAAAAGACGCTTGTTCCTTGGAAGGAAAGCTATGACCAACATAGACAGAGTATAAAGCAGACATCACTTTGCCGACAGAGGTCCATAGCCAAAGCTATGGTTTTTCCAGTAGTCACGTATGGATGTGAGAGTTGGACCATAAAGAAGGCTGAGTGCTGAAGAATTGATGCTTTCAAACTGTGGTGCTGGAGAAGACTCTTGAGAGTCCCTTGGACTGCAAAGAGATGAAACCAGTCATTCCTAAAGGAAATCAGTCCTGAATATTCATTGGAAGGACTGATGCTGAAGCTCCAATACTTAGGCCACCTAATTTGAAGAGCTGACTCACTGGAAAAGACCCTGATGCTGAGAGAGATTGAAGGTGGGTGGAGAAGGGAACGGCAGAAGATGAGATGGTTGGATGGCATCACTGAGTCAATGGACACGAGTTTGAGCAAGCTCCGGGAGATAGTGAAGGTCAGAGAAGCCTGGAGTGCTGCAGGCCATGGGGTCTCAAAGAGTCGGACACGACTGAGCAACTGAACAACAAATGGAGATGGTGTAGTGGTAATGATGGTCCAGTGATGTGATATGGTGTTATGGTTGTGTCATTGATGCTGGTGGTGCTGTTAACAGTGCAATGCCAGTGTTGATGCTGGTGGTGGTGATGGCGGTGGTGACAGTGGTGGAGGTAACGATTGTGTTGCCGATGATGCTGGTGGTGATGTTGCTGCTGGTGGTGGTGGCTTCAGTGGGAGTCGTGAAGGTGGAGGTCGTGGTGACAGTTACAATGGTAGTGGTGGTGGTCTCAGCTCTTTGGGAGATTTGAAGCCCCTCCTGGGAACTAGGACTCGCCCCTGGCACAGTTTCGAGGCCGACTGCAGCACATAGGGTCAGACGCTAGCCCGGGGAGATGAGAGGACTGGGTGCACGGGCCGAGGAGAGGGTGTCCTGGAGTGGTGGTGGCTCAGTGGGAGTCGTGAAGGTGGAGGTCGTGGTGACAGTTACAATGGTAGTGGTGGTGGTCTCAGCTCTTTGGGAGATTTGAAGCCCCTCCTGGGAACTAGGACTCGCCCCTGGCACAGTTTCGAGGCCGACTGCAGCACATAGGGTCAGACGCTAGCCCGGGGAGATGAGAGGACTGGGTGCACGGGCCGAGGAGAGGGTGTCCTGGAGGAGCTGGGCTGGCTGAGGCTGTGAGGTCTAGTATCTCCTGGAGCTGAGGAGCTGGCTGTGGAGGTGCCTATGCCCAGCACAGGGCCTGAGCAGGTTGGCGAGGGACTCGCGTCCTAAAAGCGAGTGACCAGCCAGCCTGGAGCGTGAGAGTGGGGCTTGACGTGTGGCCCCTTGGCTGGTCGGGGGAGCCAACAGACTGGACAGAGCTGGGCCTGTGGTGCAGCAGGCGGAGGTCTGGGTGGGCGGCAGAGGCTCGGGTGGGCTTCATGGACTGAGCTGGCAAGGGTCAGCAGGTGGGCTGAGGCTGGCAGGACTCCAGCCTTCCCAAGCCAGAGGACTTCCTGGCAGGGCTGGGGAGTTCCGGGCCCCAGACTCACCCAGGGCCCTGGTGGCCTTGCCCAGGTGGGTGGGTCAGTCAGTGAAGAACCACCAGGTCCTGAGGACAACCAGTTTCCCAGCCTGGGGCGGGCCTGCAGCCAGGGGCCCCGACTCAGAGGGAGTGGCGCCAGCTGAGAGCCAGGAGATGGCCATCGCAGCTTTGTGGGGAATGTGAGATGCCCCGGAGGCCCCTGTCACTGCCTGATGGATGCTGAGGGAGCCCAAGATGCCGTCAGCGCTCCGAGAGCAGCCCGTGAGCAGGAGTGCAGGCTGGACGGGTACACTCTGCCCTGACACGTATCCATCCGCCGGGGTCCCCAGACCCTGAACCAAGAGGGGATGGAACTGACCTGGGCCTGCCCTGGGGCTTCTCAGCAGCCAGACGTGGAGACGGGGGCTGGGCACGGAACTTGAGCTTGAGGAGGCCTCCTGGAGATGGCAGTGCCTCGGGGAGCCCTGAAGGACGGGGCTGAGTCAGCCAGGGGACAGATGAGTGTGTGGTCAGAGGGACTGGCCAAGACCCAGACCTGGAGGCAGGAGAGGCTCCTGTGTTGAGTCGCCGGTGGCTCCTCTGGGCTGGCACATGCAAGCGGGGCTGCCAGGGCTGGGGGTGGGGAGGGCCTGGCGGTCACTATGAGCTCCAGCCGCTGGCTGAGAAAAGCAGCAGAAAAGAAGCACTGGTGCTTCTGACCCAGAAAAGAAGCGCCGGTGCAGCAGCAGGGTAGGACCTGGTGAAGGAGCCAGATGCAGTGCTAGGAACTCACTGCTTATCCCAGCAGGCTCCCTGGACGAGGCGGCTCAGCAGAAGCCTTGATCTCTGGATCAGTGGTCAGTAGGGGGTCAACAGTCAATAGGGGGAGGTGGGAGGTAGGCACTCTGGATGTGTCCCGTATGATCCTGCAGAGGTTGCGCCTGGAATGGATGGTCTGGGGAGCACAAAAGCCAGGCTGTGGGAGCCCTGCCTGCAGAGACACCGTGCCCACTCCCTGTTCCCTCACTGGGGTCATCTGTGCCCACTCTGGCTTCCTTCTGCTGCGTGGGAGGACACCTATGAGTCACTCACACTCCAGTGTGAATTAGCCCATCAAACCCCAGGGGACCCTGAGGCACAGTCCCATAATAGCGCCTGCTCCGTGGGCCGGCAGGAGGCATCCTGAGCGCAGTGAAGGCCCTGGCTCCGTGGGTGGGCAGGCTGGGCTCTCCATGGCCGTCCCCGATGTGCCATGAGCACACGGGGCCCCGGGCTGGGCACGGTGTGCCTGTGGTCCCTGGACATCACAGGGGTGCTGGTGCCCACTTCACAGAGGGGGCTGCAGCTCTGAGTGGCCTGGAGGGAATTTGCCCAGGAAGCGACCAGACCTTGGCCCCCGGTGCTCCCCCCTTCCCCGCAGGAAGCCAGCCAGGGGTTCCCACAGGCTGAGCCTCCTCCCATCCACCCTGGGCCCTGGAGGAGGTCCCTGCGGCGCTTCCTGAGCTGGGTGGGGCCCAGCTAACTCCCCAGGCTGCCTTCTCTGAGCCACGCCACCTGGGCGCCAGGATAAGGTACAGCTCCTGCCTGGGTGCTGAGTGAGATGGCTGCACTGGGCGGGGTTACGGGGCTCTGCGGTTCACCAGTTCACCATCTGAGTGTGGCTAGAGGGGAGTGCTCGGGGAGGGGGCAGTCCCCGGGGCTGTAGGCCCCTGAGTGAGGAGGGAGCTGAGGGAGGTCTTGAGCAGAGGCCAGCGTGTCCTGGCACATTTCAGATGATGGCGGGGGACAGACAGGCGCAGGGCGGAAGCTGGTGGTAAAGGGGGTCCTGCTGGGCGGCAGCCGCAGGGTGAGGAGCAGCAGTGACTCTCGCGCGTCTGCAAGGCAGGCCAGACACCCCCGGGGTGTGCAGGTGTGGGAGACACCGCCAGGCAGCAGGGCCACGCTTGCCCACCCACAGCAAGTCCCGGCTGGGTGCTCCGTTCCCACCAGGGTGTGGGCAGTGGGGAGTGCCTGCCAGACCCCCTTCACGCCCTCTCAGAGCAGGACTCAAGCGGGAGCATCGGACCATCACAGGTGGTGGGAAAACCGGGCAGGGCAAGAGGACCCTCCAGCCGAAGGCGGAGGTCATGGGTCAGAACGGCCTTGCTGTGAGAGCCAGGGCATGGGCCCGCGGCTGCGGGTGTGGGGGACGAGCTGGCCAGGCCAGGCCCAGCTGACGGGCATGCAGGCCACAGATAGCCAGCAGG
>SJYC01131189.1:0-26362 GCA_006408675.1 Madoqua kirkii | reverse complement strand
ACGCGCTGCCTCTGTGACCGGCTCTCCACCTTCGCCATCTTAGCCCAGCTCAGCGCCGACGCGGTGAGACCCCGGCCGGGAGCTTGGCGGGCTGGCGGGGGACGCGCGGGGACGCGCGGGGAGGGGGCTTCCGGGGAGGACGGTCGCCGCTAGGGCCAGCGGGGAGAGGGGCGGCTGCACCCCGATGCCCTCCGTGGCCCGGCCACAGAGGCTCAGGCCTCTGGAGAGGGCGGGTGGGAGCCGAGTGGATGGCAGTGTGGAGTTGGGGACTGGCCCTGAAGGAGCCAGGCTGGGGCCCCTTGGAGGTACTGGTGGGCGAGTCTTCCGCACTCTCCTTGGGGGCCTAGGACCTTGGAGGGAGCCGGTGCTCAGGGGAGATGGGCAGCCCCCACCGGGCGCTGGGGACGCTGGAAGGCATGGCCTGGCAGAGCCAACCGGGTTGATGCTGTCACTTGGTGAGGGTCTGTCCCCCAGCGGATGGCAGGGTCCTGGCCTTCCCTGGAGAGGGAGGGGGAGGAGCTGCCACCCTCCTTGGAGGCGTTCCCCACCCACCCCAAATGGACTCTGGTCTTCATAGGTGCCTTCATCCCCAGGTAGGGGTCCTGGCTGGAGAGGGCGCTGGGCTTGGCCCAGGCCTGCAGCCCTCCCTGGGAAGGCCCCATCCTCTCAGGGGCCTCCTTTTTGTTCCCATGATCCTTGTGGGGGCTGCCAGTTTCTATGGCGACGGCATCTGGGGCCAGCTCGCTAGCTGGGGCCCTGGGTGCTGGGCCCAGCCAACTGGGGCTGGGGGGCGCTCTTGTCCAGGGCCAAGTTTCACTCACTGGACCTAGGAAAGCGGGGTACCCAGATGGGGGTAGGGCCCACTAAGCCCCCGAGTAGGGGGTAGGGTCTTTGCTTGCTGAGCCCCCAGGCCGGGCATGGGAGGGTGCTCAGGCAGCAGATGTGGAGGACACGATTTGGGGTTGTTTGGGGTAGCTGGCCCTCATCAGATGGGGGCAGCACCGCTCCCTGTCACAGAACCCTTGCTTCCATGTGGAGGATGGCTCCAGGCCTCTCTGAGAGCAGTCTGCCCCCTCCTTTGTCCTCGAGGACGTGGGGAGGGCAGGGGATGTCAGCCAGGATCACCTAGAGGGTAGGAGCTGGGTGGGACCTTGGAGGTCATTGCCCCTAACTCCTCCATCCACCGACAGGGAAGTCACGGCGGGGGCAGGGCTTGCTCAGGATCTTGGGGCGACGCTGCTGGACCCGGGTCTGTGCTCTCGGCCCAGATCCCGGAGTGCTGTCCCCCTCAAGCTGTCCCCGTGACAGAACTGTAGGTGTTGCTGGTTCTGGGGGCTTGGCCCTGAGGACAGCAGCCAGGGCCTTGCTGGGGGCTTCCTGGAAAAGGTCTGCACAGGAAAGCAGCCCACTGCGCTGGGGTTCCCTGGGTCCCCTTTGCAGCTTGAGCAGGTGGAGCAGGGCTGCCTTGGAACTGCTCTTCCCTGAGGGGCGGGAGGTGCTAGGGGCCTCTGGAGCAGGGTGCAGTGCCCAGACGCCCTCTCCAAGTCCGAGGTCGGGCCCACAGATCAGTGCTGCTCTAGTCTTAAAACACGGGGCTATCTCTCATATGTGGCAACCACAGACTGGCCCTTGGTCCCTCTGAGCCTTGGTTTCCTCTCCTGGAAAACGGAAGTGGTCTCTGCTGCTCAGGGTGACTACGAGGGCTATGCCGGTTGACAGGGACCTTCCTGGGCCAGGCCTGCAGCAGGGCAGGCCCCCACATCCTAGAAGAGTGGTCTCCTGCCGAGCCCAGGGCCGCCAGCAGGGAGAGCGTGTTAGGTGAGGGGCAGGTGGCTGGCTGACGCTGGTGGAGCTCGGAGGTGAGCATGAGGCCCAAGGGCCCTTTCTAGGAAGATCTGGCCTGGCTCTGGCGCTCCCGAGGGTGAATGGACAGGGCCCTGCGCCAGCGTGCACAGGCAAGCGCATAGCTCTGGTCTGTGAAGGGGTCTCGGCTGTTCCTGGGGCCGGGGGCGGGCGGGGGGGCCGGAGGGGGGAAAGCAGCTGCAGTCAGAGGGGCTTGCGGTGGCCTGGTCTGCGTGTAGGCTGGGACACCCCGTCCCCACGTCCCAGAAGAGGCAGCTGAATCCTGCGGTATGGGAGCTCTCAGCAGCCACAGAGCCACCCTTCGGCCGTGGACCAAGGACAGGCTGCCGGGCCTCCATGAGCCTCAGGGTCCTCCTCTGTCAGATGGCAGAGTAGTGGGCTAGGGCACGTGCTGCAGCCCTGAAGGCCTGGGCGTGGCTCAGAGGGCCGTCCCTCCTTGTGCTCAGCTGCCGTCAGAGCCTTCGCCACTCTCCTGTCTTTTCCCAGGCAGCTCCAGCCCCAGTGAGGGCAGCCTCAGAGGTGCCGATGGGGAAGGGCTGAGAGCGAGAGGGAGGCTGTTCCGGGCAGCCCACCCCTCTGCATGCCCGGGGCTGGGCCCTCAAGGGGCACGACGTCTACTGGAGAGACAGCCCCGGCAGAGAGAGGGCCGCTCTGGGGGCTCCGCACCAGCCTCCTTCCTTCCCGGGGGTGGCTCAGGACACGGGCACAAGAGGAGGCGCGGAGCAGAGCCCTGAGGGGTGAGCGGGAGTTCACAACAGCTCATGAGGGGGCGACGGTGGCCCCTGGGAGGCCGAGAAAGGCAGAAATGAGCAGGAGGCAGGGGAGGGGGCTGGGTCTGGAGCGCCTGCCCGACGGGGGCAGGGGCTCCAGCAAGGAGCGTCACCCTGAGGTCAGTGGAGCTGGGCAGTGAAAAAGGGAGGTGAGAGTTGGGGTCCTAGAGGGGTCCCACCAGTGTGCAAGCGGAGCAACCCAGCCGGTGGCTGGGGGGGTGGCAGCGCGTGGTGGCAGCGCAGATCTGGGCCGTGGGGGTGGGTGCTGCCTGCCTGCACCCACGGAATGGGGGCTGTGCGCTGGGCGTGGGGTCCATCAGAGCCTGTGGAGGCTGTGCTCCTAGGGTGCGATATACACATCTCCACGTCCCAGAAGAGGCAGCTGAATCCTGCGGTATGGGAGCTCTCAGCAGCCACAGAGCCACCCTTCGGCCGTGGACCAAGGACAGGCTGCCGGGCCTCCATGAGCCTCAGGGTCCTCCTCTGTCAGATGGCAGAGTAGTGGGCTAGGGCACGTGCTGCAGCCCTGAAGGCCTGGGCGTGGCTCAGAGGGCCGTCCCTCCTTGTGCTCAGCTGCCGTCAGAGCCTTCGCCACTCTCCTGTCTTTTCCCAGGCAGCTCCAGCCCCAGTGAGGGCAGCCTCAGAGGTGCCGATGGGGAAGGGCTGAGAGCGAGAGGGAGGCTGTTCCGGGCAGCCTACCCCTTTCCTTCCCCGGGGCTGGGCCCTCAAGGGGCACGACGTCTACTGGAGAGACAGCCCCAGCAGAGAGAGGGCCGCTCTGGGGGCTTCGTACCAGCCTCCTTCCTTCCCGGGGGTGGCTCAGGACACGGGCACAAGAGGAGGCGCGGAGCAGAGCCCTGAGGGGTGAGCGGGAGTTCACAACAGCTCATGAGGGGGCGACGGTGGCCCCTGGGAGGCCGAGAAAGGCAGAAATGAGCAGGAGGCAGGGGAGGGGGCTGGGTCTGGAGCGCCTGCCCGACGGGGGCAGGGGCTCCAGCAAGGAGCGTCACCCTGAGGTCAGTGGAGCTGGGCAGTGAAAAAGGGAGGTGAGAGTTGGGGTCCTAGAGGGGTCCCACCAGTGTGCAAGCGGAGCAACCCAGCCGGTGGCTGGGGGGGTGGCAGCGCGTGGTGGCAGCGCAGATCTGGGCCGTGGGGGTGGGTGCTGCCTGCCTGCACCCACGGAATGGGGGCTGTGCGCTGGGCGTGGGGTCCATCAGAGCCTGTGGAGGCTGTGCTCCTAGGGTGCAGAGCAGTCTTGGGGCTGGGGTCCAGAGCGAGGGCCCCAGAGAGGATGGAAGAGAAGGAGTGCTGTGATCACACCCTAGGAGCCAGAGAGGGCTTAGATCCTGGAGGGAAGGTAGTGAAGGGAGGCGAGACCCTGGTATCCCGCCAACCCCAGCCCTGCCTGCAGCCGGAGTATCAGGTCCTGGCTCCGTGGCCTGTGCCGGTTGAGGAACTGCTTTGAGTCACATCTGAGGGGGCGAGGCTGGGTGGGGACCGAGCCTGGCGAGGTGCTGGCAGGGTCCACACAGCCTGGCATGTGCTGAACAGTCTGCAGGGCACAGTGGCTGGTGGCATCGCTTCTGGGATGTGCCCGGAACTGTGCGGCCGGCCTGACCAGGGTCACGGCTCAGCGTCTGACCAGGACCAAGAATCAGTCAGTGTCGGAGTCAGGGCTCGTCTGCGTGGGTGGCCGTGAGCCACGCGTGGTGCTGGAGTAGAGCTAGGGTAAGGACGGTGCCTTAGGAAAGAAGTTCAGGACACGTAAGGTGTGTGATGGTTTGGGAGAAGACTGGAAGCAGGGAGTTCCCGTGGTAGAAACTGACAGTAACCATGAGAACCACAAAGGAGTAAAGGCCTGGGTGGGTGGGGTGGGAGGGGCTGGCACCCTGCAGAGACTCAAGGCAAGAGGATGGGCAGACAGATGAGGGACCGGTTCAGAGTGATTGTCCAGTCCTCACTGTGAGGAACGCGAAAAGTGTTAGTCGCTCAGTCGTGTCCTACTCTTTGCAACCCCATGGACTGTAGCCTGCCAGGCTCCTCTGTCCATGGGATTCCCCAGGCAAGATTGCTGGATTGGGTTGTCATTCCCTTCTCCAGGGGATCTTCCCGACCCAGGGATGAAACCCAGGTCTCCTGCACTGCAGGCAGATTCTTTGCCATCTGAACCACTTGGGAGATGACAGCTAAGCTGAGAGAAGAGCTGACTGTGGGGAGGGCAGGGAAAGATCACTGGGGTGGGACCAGCAAGTGCAAAGGCCCTGGGGCGGCACGCAGCTTGGCTAGGGAGCCCGTCCCGGCAGGAGGCTGGCCTGCTTCTGCCTGCTCTCTGTGTGGACTAGGGCCCGTCTCTCACGTTTGAGGTCTCCGGTCCGGCCCTCCCAGCAAGACTTTGAGGTCCCTGACACCTCTGCCCACCACTGTCACCTGTCCCTTCCCCACACTGAGAGAACCTGCAGGGTTAGGGCTGTAAGAAGCGATGGGCAAGCCAGGCAAAGAGGAGGAGGGCGCGGGCAGACAGGTGGGCAGCTGGCGGCCATGTGACTGCCAGGCCTGATGGGGGCAGATGGAGGCAGATGGCCGCTGAGGTCAGGGCCTAAGCGGCCTAGGAGTGGGCCTGAGCCGCTTGCTTGGCCACCCGTGACTTCTGTGGCTGACCGGGGCCCCAAGATTGCCCAGGGGGTTCAGGGGTGCTGGCTGGAGCCCAGAGTCCCCCTTCCCCAGGGCCCTCCAGCTCCCCATGTGGAAACGCAGGAGCTGATTCCAGAGCCTCACTCGGGCTAGCCCTCGGGGACAGCGGACAGCCTCGTTGACCTTGAACGACTTTCTCAATTTTCCAGGAGCCTGCCTGCCCAGGCTCCATTCATGCAGCCAGTCACATTGACCGCCTGTCCATACTGGGCCTGGTGGAGGGGGGCTCGGGCTCGGGGGACAGACAGGCGGCCCCAGCAGTAGCTCAGGGCGGGGATGGCGGCCCTGGTAGGGGGAAGAGCTATCCAGCCTCGGATAGAGCCGGGGGGTGGGGGGAGCAGCTGCGCCCAGCTGCTGCCCTGTGCAGCAGCCCGCAGACCACAGACTCCCAAGGAGGGTGAACGGTCCCATCTGGGGGCAGGAAGGGCCACCGTGGCTTCAGGAGGCGACTGGGAGGCTCGCTCTGCACGAACGGGGTCAGCAGAGTGCCAGCCAGGTTAGACTTGGGCCAGGCCATGGAGGGGTCAGCTCTGTGGGGGGTGCCACCAGACTCCCCTTGTCCCCTGGCCCCTCCCCCCGGCTCCAGGACTCACCCCCTCCTTCCTCTGGGGTGGGCGGGTGGGAAGGGCTGCAGGGCCCACACCCTCTGCTCTGGACCGTGAACTTCACCTGTCCTCCGCCTGGGGGCTCCCTCGAGTTGCGAAGCAAAGAATTAATCACACGCAGCATCCTCGCTTGCTCCTGCCTCTTCTGGGCTTTGCACCTGTCCACCTGGAAGCTGGTGGTGCCCAGCCTGTGCCTGGGTGGGGTCATGTCTGGCCACTAACCAGCCTGCCTCCCTCCCCAGCTGCTGGCTCTCCCTGGAGGGGGGACTGCTCTACGCCTTCGTGGGACCGGCCGCGGCCGTCGTGCTGGTAGGGACCCCCGCCCCTCTGGCCCCAGCTGAGCTCCTCGCCTCCCCACTGGCCGGGCCTCCAGTTGCGTCTGCTCCCCATCAGGGTCGCCCCAGTCAGCAGGGGCTGGTGGGGCCCACAGAGCAGCAGGGGTGCAGAGGAGATGTGTATAAGAGACAGGGTGGACTCAGGGTGCCCGGCATAGGGGTGGTCCCACATGGAGGCGGCGGGGGCCTCTGGGGGCAGCTGCTGTTTGCAGAACCCCGGGGTGGGCCAGGGTGGAGGGCTGGGGTCTGTGGCGGGTGTTGAGGGGCCACGGCTCCCCCCCAGAGCTAGGTCCCTGCCCTTGGCTGGCGCTGCAGAGCTACAGGGTCAGGGACAGCTGCCCATGGTGGGTGCTGGGCCTGCTGCCTTGGTGAGCTCACCTGTGATGTGGGGGGGCCCTTCCTGAAATGGGGCAGGCGCTGTGGCTGGGCTTGCCACGTGATTATAGCAGTGGCAGGCACAGAGACCCGTTCTTAGCCGGAGATGAGACCCCGCCCCAGGGACCGCCCTGGGCGCTGCGGGAGGGCAGGCGAGGGCTGCTGGACGCGGGGGCTCCCTGGTGCGGGGGGCAGACTCCCTCGACATCCCCTGCAGGTCTGCCTGCCCCTCACTCTGTTCTCTGTCCACCCCCCCCCGGACCCACAGAGCATGGAGAAGGTCGCAGCGCCGTCAGTGACGCTCATCGTGGGCTGCGGCGTGTCGTCCCTGACCCTGCTCATGCTGATCATCATCTATGTCTCCGTGTGGAGGTGACCACGGGGGCGGTCCCTGGGAGGGGTGACTGCGCCCCATGGGGTGGGGTGAGGGGTAGATGATCCCCAGGAAGGGGTGACTGCAGTTGCCTTACTCGTCCTCCCATCGAGGAGGTGGCACCCCCTGCAGGTTGAGGTGGAGTGGTGCAGACTGTTCCCAGGAAAGGTGACTGCGCCCCATGAAGGGGTGGTCCCCAGGAAGGGGTGGCTGGGGCCGCCTTACACCTTCTCCCATCAGGGCGGCCGTGGGCTGGGAGCCCAGAGCCGTCCTTCCCTCTCACCTTCCCAGTCGGGACCATCCATCACCTCTATCATCACCCCCCAGCCGTCTCGACTGTAGTCCTCTGGATGCTGGTGGGCAGCAGGGGGGTGCAGGAGCAGCCCAGGGGGCCGGGCCTTCCTGCTCCTGCCCAGCCGGGTGCCCTCAGGCCTCTCACAGAAGGCTCCCTGCTCCCTCCCACCCTCTGAGTGGGACGGCTGAGCACCCTGTCCCGTGACCGCTGGGCCCCGAGACCCCGACCTCCACGTCTGTGGTTGTCATCACCTGGATGTGCCACGCCACTCCCTGAGCCTGGGTTCACGTGTCCGGCGGGAGCCTCTGCCGGTCTCCTGCCCCAGGCCCAGGCCCTCTCCACCACGGACCCCTGTGCCTGGGTGCTGTCTGACTGGTGTTGGTCCTTTGGTCCCCAGAGGGGGGGAAAGTATGAGGGTGACCCCATCCAGCCATCAGCAGCCCTGGGATGGGGGCGTGTGTACGCAGACTCCCTTCCCAGCGGGCCCGGAGGGCCAGGGATTGGGACTATGGGTCACCGAGGATCAAGCCAAGGGTGCCCACCCGCTGGGTCCAGCCCGATCCCCAGTGTGTCAGCTCCAAGGGCAGTGTGACCGCAGCCGAGGCCCGCGATGAGGGGTCAATGCAGCCACAGGGTGGAGGGGGAAGGGAGTGTCTTCCTGCCCTGCCCCCGTCCTGCCCGAGGGCGGAGGCACCAGTCACCCTGAAATACCCGGCGCCCTTCCCAGCAGCCCCTCCTTGGACATCTGCCCTGACCCCCCGTGGGCCTGCTTGGCCCCCCGGCCCAGACCCTCCCCTGCGGCCGCTGTGGTTTGCAAAGCACCTCCTTCCGTTTGTGGGGTGGTCAGGACCCCCTGGCCCCTGCCGAGTCGGTGTCGTGAGGAGCAGTGCGGGTGCGATGGAGGCCAGGGCCCCGCAGGGAGGAGGCGGCCCAACCTTCGTGGCCGCGGCGCCCAGCTCCTGAGGAGCTGAGGCCCTGCTGGGCATGGAGCACGCCACCCGCCCTTGCCCACAGGTACATCCGCTCAGAGCGCTCCGTCATCCTCATCAACTTCTGCCTGTCCATCATCTCCTCCAATGCGCTCATCCTCATTGGGCAGACCCAGACCCGCAACAAGGTGAGTGGCCTCCTCTGTGCCCCCGGGGTGGGGGTGGCTCTTGCCGGTGATGGGGAGGCTCCACGGCAGGGCCCCTGGGGAGCTTGAGGCGGGGGCAGAGCCCTGCAGACCCTCACTATTCTGGCTTCGGCAGCCCTGTGGCTCAGCCTGGAGGGGCTGTCACCTGGCCAGGCGTGGGGACTGGGTGTCTAGAGTCTCCAGTGGGACTGATGCTCTGAGATGACCAGCTCAAGCTCCAGCATGCTGGCCCAGCGTCGCTCCCAGGCCCCCAAGCCTGTCTGTGCCTTGTGGTGTGGTCTCAGAGTGGCCAGCTGATGAGCGAGTGGCCAGCTGGGGCTCTTGGGTGGGCTCCCGCGACCTCTGAGGTGTCTGTGAGTGGGTGGGGAAGCTAGGGAGAGGGGTGTCTGTCCCTGGCAGCTTGGGAGTGGGGTCAGGCAAGCACGCCCAGGGCCTCAGTGCACACAGCCCGTCTCCGGCGGTGGAGCGGGTGGACCCTGGGTGGTGTCCTGCCTGGAGACTCGAGGTCGCGGTGTGGGCACGGGGCTGGTGAGCCAGTGCCTGCCTGCCCGCCCGCCCTCGCAGGCCGTGTGCACGCTGGTGGCCGCCTTCCTGCACTTTTTCTTCCTGTCGTCCTTCTGCTGGGTGTTGACCGAGGCCTGGCAGTCCTACATGGCCGTGACGGGCCGCCTGCGGAACCGCCTCGTCCGCAAGCGCTTCCTGTGCCTGGGCTGGGGTGAGCGCTGCAGGGTGGTGGCATGCCCCCACCTGGCCCCCTCATCGTCCTCCCTCTCTGCACCCTCACCTTCCTCCTCCAGTGACCCCTCCAGCCTCCGCCTCCAGGGGGGTCACCTGGCTCTGTCTGAGTGCCAGGTGAGGAATAACCTGGTGGTATGAGTATATCCCAGCTGACATCTGGGATAAACTTAGGATGGGAAGTGTTTCCTTCCTTACGTGAAGTCCAGAGGTGGCTGGGCACCCTGTTTTACTTGCTGGCCTGGCAGCCCTCGCCCGTTTCTGTGCATTCTTGTCCTTGTCCACCTCGTGTCCCCTCTCTTATGTGCTCAGTGTCACCCTCTGTTCAGGGGCTTCAGAGGCGCCTTGTCCGCTCCCCTCCCCCACCTGCAGAGCTGGGCCTTAGATGGTGGGAGTTGGCCAGACACCTTTTCTTTCTGCTCTTCCCCTAGGGCTCCCTGCGCTGGTCGTGGCTATTTCCGTGGGATTTACCAAGGCCAGAGGGTACAGCACCATGAACTAGTGAGTTGGGGCGGGGTGGGACATGGTGGAGGCCGCACGGCTCCCCCAGACCCTCCCACCGCCCTGGAAGGTGAGGGCTGGCTGGGCACCCGCCTCAGAGCTGAGGATGTGGAGGCCTCGCGAGAGCAGGGTCCCTGGGAGCGGGAGGCCAGGCCCGGGGGTAGCCCTCTGCGCCCTGTCCGCTGGCTCCTCCTGGCGGTGGGCAGCAGGCCCGAGAGAAACAGGCCCCCCAGCTGCTTAGTCTCTCAGAGCTCCCGTTCCTGCCTACATGACAAAGGGCCCAGGTCTTCAGGAGTCTGTATGACCCCTGTGGCTTCCCTGGTGGCTCAGATGATAAAAAATCTGCCTGCAATGCAGGAGACCTGAGTTCGATCCCTGAGTTGGGAAGATCTAGAGAAGGGCATGGCAACCCATTCCAGTATTCTTGGAGAATCCCATGGACAGGGGAGCCTGGTTTGCTACAGTCCATGGTTCACAATGAGTCGGACACGACTGAGCGACTCAGCACGGCACACGGCCCCTGGGGGTGAGGGGGCGGAGGGAGGCGCAGGGTGGAACATGGCGGGGCTGTCTCATGGATGAAGTCACTGAGGCTTTGAAGGCTCAGCCGGCCCAGGTCCAGGGCCCTTGAATGCCAAACCAGGATGCTGTGTGGCTTCCTAGGGTGTGGGGCGAAGAACTGAGGCCATGGCTGTGGATTTGGGGAAGAGAGGGCAGGGACAGGCAGGAGGAGGGGCTGCACAGGACCAGCTCCCTGGGGAGCTCAGGGGGCTGGGACTGGACCAGGCCGTGGGGCAGGCATCCCCTGCACTTGACTGAGGACCCTGGCGGGGGTGGGGGCTTTAAGTACCAGGAAGAAAACATGGACACTGACCCCACAGCTGAGAGGAAGGAACACCAGTCTACCCGGCTTGGGGACAGATCAGGTGGAGGTGGGATGTTGCAGTGGGGTTCTGAAGGATGAAGATGAGTGTGTTTGGCAGGTAGCATGGAAGCTCAGGGCAGATGAAGCAGAACATGGGAGAAGAAGAGCAGCCTTCCCTGGGCTCAGGGCTCCTGGGGGCCCCCGTGGCTGGTGTCCAGGAGACTTGGGGAAGTAGGTGTGGAGGTGAGGAGGGCTCAGGTCCTCCCATGAGCAGGAGGCCTGATGCTGAGGCCTCGGGGCCTGCCTGGGTTGAGTGGGCATGCAGAACTCCAGGCCAGGGCCCAGCCTAACATTTTAGCATGATGCCAAGAGAAAGGGCCGGCAAGTGAGGTTGGGGAGGGTCTGCAGGGCGAGGTGGGGAGCCCAGGCCTGGGGGAGAGTCGGGGGAGGAGCACCCTCTGCTCTGGACCGTGAACTTCACCTGTCCTCCGCCTGGGGGCTCCCTCGAGTTGCGAAGCAAAGAATTAATCACACGCAGCATCCTCGCTTGCTCCTGCCTCTTCTGGGCTTTGCACCTGTCCACCTGGAAGCTGGTGGTGCCCAGCCTGTGCCTGGGTGGGGTCATGTCTGGCCACTAACCAGCCTGCCTCCCTCCCCAGCTGCTGGCTCTCCCTGGAGGGGGGACTGCTCTACGCCTTCGTGGGACCGGCCGCGGCCGTCGTGCTGGTAGGGACCCCCGCCCCTCTGGCCCCAGCTGAGCTCCTCGCCTCCCCACTGGCCGGGCCTCCAGTTGCGTCTGCTCCCCATCAGGGTCGCCCCAGTCAGCAGGGGCTGGTGGGGCCCACAGAGCAGCAGGGGTGCAGAGGCTGGGCCAGCGGCCTCCTGTGCCTCTGGGTGCAGCTTGCCTGGTGGCTGTGCAGCGGCCGTGTACCTGTCGGGAGGCCTGTGCGGGTTTGAGTGTGTGACCGTGAGGGAACAGTGGGCAGACAGATGGCCAGGCCAGCAGAGAGGCGACCACACCAGGGGTTTTTTTCCTCGACTGGTCATTCACTGGAGGAAGGAAGCCCCTTCCCTTGCCCTCATGCCCCCCAGCACTTTTTGTGGTTCCCCCCTCCCATTTGGTGAGGATAGCAGTGCCCTGGGCACACAGGGTTACCTTTCCCAGGTCACCAATGAGCAAGGAGAGGCTGGAGATCTGAGTCTGTCTCGCCCTCCTCTTCCTCCTGCCCCCAGGAAAGGGCATCGCTCTGCAGGGTCCTGCTCCCTGGGCTGGGCCTCACTGCCTCGTTGTCAGACCTGAGCCAGGCTGGGGGCACAGACTGGACTTGGGGAGGAAAGTGAGGCCCAGAGCACCCAGGGGAGGCTGAGCCTGCAAGGGATGGGAGATGGGGAAGCCAGCGGTCAGTCGGAGTTGATAGGCAGGATCCATAGGCGGCCCCCAGGCCCCTGCCCCCAGCCCCAGCCAGCCTGCTTCTTTAGTCTGGAAGACCGGTAGGGAGGGAGGCCACGTGCTCTGCATTTCAGTGCCACTAATCAGTGGGCTGGGCCTCCTAAGGGCCCGGGGAGGGGGATGTTAGGGGAGGGGGATGTCAGCGGCAGGAGTCCCCAGTCCCTTCCTACAGTGCAAGGAGGGCAGGTGTGGTCCTGGTGTGCACTGCTGTGGACTGCTGCCTGGGGCCCTTCCTGTAACACGGGCTGGTTGTTTGGTTGCTCACACGTGTCCGACTCTTTGAGACCCCATATGGACTGCGGCACGCCAGCCTTCCCTGTCCTTCACCATCTCCCGGAGTGTGCTCAAACTTATGTCCATTGATTGGTGATGCCACCCAACCATTTCATCTTTGGTTGTCCCCCTTTTCTCCTGCCTTCAGTTATTCCCAGCCTGAGGGTCTTTTTCACATGTAACACGGGCACATGCAGGTAAAGGAGGACACAGAGCCGCTGCAGGCAGGGTGGTGGCCACTGGTGTCCTGCTCCCCCACCCCGCCCCAAGCCACAGCAGAAAACGAGGTCACCCAGGAAAGCCACTCTCAGCCAGAGGACAGGAGGCAGGGACAGGCCTGCTGCTGTGTGTGGCCATGAGCGCTTGGAGCTGAGGGGGTCCCAGGGAGTCAGCCTTCCCAGACCTCTGGGCCTAGGGTCACGGGTCCAGGGGCCCCTGGAGTCCCAGGGTCTCTGAGACACAGGAACCTGGCTAGGGGTCAAGCAGCCTCTGCAGAGTGGAAGTCTGAGGGGAGGGCATTTCAGGGAGAGGGGAGACCAGGGCCTGGTGGCCGATGGGGACGCTGAGGACAGCCTGTCTCTGTCTCGAGCGGCAGTGTGAGCAGTAGCCCGAGACTCGCCTCGGCTCCAGAAGCACTTCCTGGGGCAGGCGACCTGTGGTACCAGGTTCAGGGAAGACCTGTGGGGCGGTGGTCCTGAGTTAAGGTCTCTGAAGGACTGCCCGGTGTGGAGAGCAATGTGGCCCCGGGCAGAGCCAGGATGGGGTGTCCAGAGACGGCATCAGGTCGGGCTCGTACTGGGCGAGCTCGTTCGTGGGATGCACACAGGTTGCCAGGACGCTAAGCATGGGGGCAGAGGGTGAGCCTGGGCGTGGCAGCAGCTGGACTGGTGGTCACCTGCAGGCCCTTCTGCGGTCTGCGCAGGACAGGTGCCCCTCAGGGCCTTACAGCCAGCCTGCTCATGTGCTTGACCACTGCAGGCAGGGGCCTATTCGCTCCGACCCCAGCCTGACCTCTGGACTCCCTCCCAGATGCAATCTTGGCTTCACAAACTGCTGTTAATCCCAGCAGGGGTGGCAATGGGCCTGGGGACGCGTCACAGGTTTAGGGGTCTGGCAGGACCATGTGGTGTGGAGAACCCCCGCTAGGGACTGGGGCTCCAGAAAGGGATGACAGGGCAAAGGAACCAGAGTTTGGGTGGAGCTGGCAGCGCCCCCCTCCCCTTTGCGTCCTCCCAAGAGCTCCTCTCCTCACCCACGGGAGGCTGTGCTAAGCCCCGTGCTGCCCTGGGCTGGGGGCCCGGCCCCAGTGCCCCTGCGGGTACCCCCCCACATCCACTTCCTCCCGCCCTGCAGGTGAACATGGTCATTGGGATCCTGGTGTTCAACAAGCTCGTGTCCAAAGACGGCATCACGGACAAGAAGCTGAAGGAGCGGGCAGGGTAGGACCGGCCAGCTGCACTGCCACTCCCTTGAGTCGGGATGACCCAGAGCCCCCACCCCCACCAAGCAGGTCGGGAGATGGAGGCACGGAGTCCCTGACGGAGCAGGGGCTTCACAGGTTTTCAGAGGCCGTGAAACCGACTGCTTCTCAAGATCCCAGGCCCACAGGGTGGAGGACGGTGCGCCCGGCCTCTCCTCGCCACTCTGTGGTCGGCTGGCCCTAAACTGGCGCAGCGCCCCATCTTTGCAGTGCCTTCAGTATGGGGAGGGTGTGGGGCCAGGCGGGATGCTCCTCCTGCCTGGGGAGCCAGCCCCGAGAGGGCGGCGCCTGAACAGATCCACGGCTCTTGGGTGGGCAGTGCCCAGGGGCTGCAATGCCCAACCTGAACAGAGGCACATGGGAGTGGGGCGATGCTCCTCCTGCTGTGGGGGCCGAGAGCCCCCTGGGATCACGGACGGGGCCTGTCCCGCCCCAGCACCAAGCCCTCCTCGCCTCACCTCTGCCCTGGCTGGTGTCTGTGCGGGGGTCCATGCCCCTCTGCACCCCCCTCTGTGCCAATCCTGCCTGGTCTCTGTCTCTCTGTCTCTCTACCTCACCTCGTTCCTCATGAACAGAGCTTCAGAAGCGCTTCCCATGGGCCCCTGGCGGGCTCTGCCCCGGTTAGAAACCTGCTCTGGGGGAGGCGTGTGACCCTGGATGGCCCACGGGGTCTGGGAGCCGGCTAGGTAGGACCGGCCAGCCGCACTGCCACTCCCTTGAGTCGGGATGACCCAGAGCCCCCACCCCCACCAAGCAGGTCGGGAGATGGAGGCACGGAGTCCCTGACGGAGCAGGGGCTTCACAGGTTTTCAGAGGCCGTGAAACCGACTGCTTCTCAAGATCCCAGGCCCACAGGGTGGAGGACGGTGCGCCCGGCCTCTCCTCGCCACTCTGTGGTCGGCTGGCCCTAAACTGGCGCAGCGCCCCATCTTTGCAGTGCCTTCAGTATGGGGAGGGTGTGGGGCCAGGCGGGATGCTCCTCCTGCCTGGGGAGCCAGCCCCGAGAGGGCGGCGCCTGAACAGATCCACGGCTCTTGGGTGGGCAGTGCCCAGGGGCTGCAATGCCCAACCTGAACAGAGGCACATGGGAGTGGGGCGATGCTCCTCCTGCTGTGGGGGCCGAGAGCCCCCTGGGATCACGGACGGGGCCTGTCCCGCCCCAGCACCAAGCCCTCCTCGCCTCACCTTGCCCTGGCTGGTGTCTGTGCGGGGGTCCATGCCCCTCTGCACCCCCCTCTGTGCCAATCCTGCCTGGTCTCTGTCTCTCTGTCTCTCTACCTCACCTCGTTCCTCATGAACAGAGCTTCAGAAGCGCTTCCCATGGGCCCCTGGCGGGCTCTGCCCCGGTTAGAAACCTGCTCTGGGGGAGGCGTGTGACCCTGGATGGCCCACGGGGTCTGGGAGCCGGCTGGCCTGGCTGTGGGCCTGCGCCTTGCACTGCTTGGGCCTCTGCTCTGAGTCTGTGGGGCGGGGGCTGGCAGGCTTGTCCCAGAGCGTGGCGTCAGCCACACGTGCTCCGGGAACGGCGGGTCGCACTGCTCAAGGCATAGCACGGGCTCAGGGCAGCAGCGAGGCTGGGCCTGTCCGCCCTCTGGCGCTGTCTTCTTTGTCTCCTGCAGTGACTTGTGAGGCAGGGTCTGCAGTTCTGCTCCCGTCTCACAGCAGTGCAGACTGAAGGTTGGGGTGGGGACAAGGGCAGGGGGCAGGTGGAGCAGGGCTGGAGTCAGGTCAGGCCACCTGCCCCGTTGGGCCTTCCTTGGGTGCAGCGGTGCCAGGGCTCGAAAGCCCAGCTGGACTTGCCTGTGGGCCTGACCCCAGCACCCCGCATGCTTAGTGCTGGCCGGGGGGCCGCTGCCCAGGTAGCCCATAGGTGTCCCCCGGGACCATCGAGCGAATGAATCCCTCCCTCTCTGGCTGGGGCAGCGCCTGGTCCTGCCCGGATGTGGGGGACCCGAGGGCTGGGACCGTGGCCTCGTCCAGGTGTCCCACTTCTTGGTGTGAGTGTGAGCAGCTCGCGTCACGCTGTGCTGAACGTGGGTGTACACGGGCCCAGGCCAGCCCTGCCCTGCGGTCAGCCACACCCAGCCTCAGAGCCCGCACTCGGCTCTGCCTGCCGCCTAGCAAGCAGGTCCAGGCCCCCAGGTGGAAAGAGACCTGGGGACCCCTGGCCCCATCCTCACCCCCGCCCTGGAGCCTCGCCCCCCGGACCCTGTCTCTTATACACATCTAGATGTGTATAAGAGACAGGTCTTGAGCTCAGGCCGCTGCCCAGGTAGCCCATAGGTGTCCCCCGGGACCATCGAGCGAATGAATCCCTCCCTCTCTGGCTGGGGCAGCGCCTGGTCCTGCCCGGATGTGGGGGACCCGAGGGCTGGGACCGTGGCCTCGTCCAGGTGTCCCACTTCTTGGTGTGAGTGTGAGCAGCTCGCGTCACGCTGTGCTGAACGTGGGTGTACACGGGCCCAGGCCAGCCCTGCCCTGCGGTCAGCCACACCCAGCCTCAGAGCCCGCACTCGGCTCTGCCTGCCGCCTAGCAAGCAGGTCCAGGCCCCCAGGTGGAAAGAGACCTGGGGACCCCTGGCCCCATCCTCACCCCCGCCCTGGAGCCTCGCCCCCCGGACCCCGCCCCCTACCTGGGGAGGCTCGGGCTGGACGCCCTCTGGTTAGTTTTGGGGCTACACCCCTCCGGTTCCCCCTGCCTGTTTCCGTGAGAACAGTTTTGCTCTCATTTCAGTCTGTTAATTTCACTTGCAGTCAGCTGCCCCGGGCCCCCCTCAGGCACCCCCCAAAATGTGCCGAGTGTGCAGCCCTCTCTGAGGCCAACGCCACCTCCGGAGCTGCCAGTCACGCCACGTTAGTGCCGCCCCTCGCCCGGCCGCAGGCTCTGAGCCCCGTGGTCACATCTTGTTCGTGTTAATGCTTTCTCTGTCCTTCATGTCGTCTCTGCTGTCCCCTCTGGGCCTCGGCAGCCCCCCCACCCCGGTCTCCTCACACTGTGGTCCTGTGGTCCCTGCCTGGCCCATCTTCTCCCTTCTATCCTCCATGGCCTCAAGGAACCAGCCAGGCCCCAGGGCAGGGAGCTGGGCCGGGCCTCTGGCTGTGAGAACACAGTCTGCTGGCAGCCGTCATCAGGGTGTGGTCATGCTGGGGTCACCGTGCTCCGTGTGAGTGTGGCGGAATGTGGGTGTGTTGGTCGGGAGTCACAGTGTAAGTGTGAGAGGCCACCACACCTGTGGAAACTGGGTGTGTTGGGGCAGCTGGCCTGTTCACTGACCCCAGCTGCCTCCAGGAGCTGCGAGCAGAGCAAGGGCAGTGCAGCCTGGGGGATCAGATGACCCAGGAGCATCTGGTCATCTGGTCCCCAGAGACAGAGGTCCCCGGGACCCTCCTGGGGGAGAGCCCGCTTGGCCTCCGGACTCTCAGGGTGGAGACGCAGCATCCTCTGGAGGGGACAGGCTGCTTCTCTGTGCTGGGGTCCACAGCCTGGACACCTGGGGCTCAGCTAAGCCCCTCCATTGTTTCGCAGGCAGGCAGGCCCATAGGGTGGGGGACAGCCTCAGCTGTGACTCGGGCTATGCTGAGAGGCTGTCCCTGGACCCCTGGGGGACGTACTGGGCAGGTTGCACGGGAGGTCAGTGGCAGTGAGCCTGCCCAGCCCCATTCACGCCCAGACCCCTCCCCCAGGGGCGTCTGACTTTCCCACAGGGGCGGCTATGCACCTGCCCCTCCTCCTGCCCAGCACTCATGCCTGGACCTGCATGCCACCCCCCCCACCCCGGCCCCGGCCCTGCCCCTGCCCCCTGCTGCAAGGCAGAAACGCTTCAGAAGCTGCAGGGGATGAACTGCAGGCATCTGAGTGATTTACGGGTCCCCAGGCCCCGGCCATCTGCAGCCGGCTGCAGCACCTGGCTGTCAGCGCCAGGCCTCGGGCCCTGGGGACAGTGACTCACAGCAGGATGAGGCGTTTCGCTGGGGTAGACCCAGGCCCTCTTGCTCGGACCATGAGGAGGTGGCTGGGCCCGGAGTCCGGCTCGAGGGCCTGCCGTGGGAGAGGAGGCAGACTGCGGGACCCTGCCCACCCTTGGGGGAGACAGGCCCGGGCCGGGACTGGGCCCATCATGGGCTCTGAGGCGCCGGGCCAGGTGTGGGCATGCCAGGCAGGCGTAGACAGTACATAGCCTGCAGTGCGGGTCCCTGGCCCGGGGGATTCCGCCTGACCCCCTTGTTCTCAGCGCCAGTGGTCTGGGGCCCCTGTGAAGTGACGAGAGAGGCCAGGTCTAGCTCTGGAGGCCCGCCGTGCCCAGGGATTGTGCCCCAGGGTGGGGGGCCATCCCTGAGGTGGCCTTAGGGGCTCCCCTGGAAGGAGACACAGGGCTGACCCTGAAGTGGGGACCCGGGCCCTGGAGACGGCTGGGCAGGGCGGGGGGAGGACGTGGAGGCCCGGGGAGGCAGGTGTGTCTGGCTTGCCCTGTCCGGGTCATTGAGGGCAGTTTTCCAACGGGGCTGGTCCCCTCATGGGTGGTCCATTGCAGGGGTGGTGCGGCCTTGGTGGCGGATCTCACCATGCCGACTGGAGGCCCCACTGGCTTGGGGCTCAGGGACCTAAGGGGACCCCAGCCTTTCTCCCACCAGCTCCCCCTGGTGGCCGCCCGCGGTCCTGCCCCACCTGCTCCTGGGTAGAGAGTCCTGCCAGAGCCCCTGCGGGCAGTCACTGGCCCAGGGACAGAGCCCACCCTGGCTGTGGTCCTCGGGCCCAGCGGCCCTGAGAATGGCAGTAGCAGCGGGGACAGGGCATCAGGCAGGTTTCCTCACACTGCCCCCCAGGATCCTGCTGGCGGGCTTTCTGTCCCCACACTGCCTGTTGACTCACAGTGTCCCCACTGTGGGGACAAGGAGACAGCCCAGAGTAACCTCCCGTGTAGCTCATGGTGGTGCAGAGGGTGATGCCTGCCTCGGAGGTGCTCCTGGAGGACTTCCTGGAGGAATGGGCGAAGCCATTGGAGCAGGGCAGCTACTCCCCTGGGTAGGGCAGAGCAGGGCCCACCAAGAGGGGGACATGCCTGTCATTTCTGTTCCTGTCTGTCTGTCCCGTCCCTTCCCCATACAGCCCTGTCTGTCTGTCTGTCTTCTTTCCTCGCAGGTCCGCACCTTCCTTTTCCCTGAGGGGTCCTTTGGTCCCCCTACCGCCGACCTCACTGACCCCAACCCTGTCTCTCTGTTCAGTGCTCAGAGTCCTGGCCCGACGCCCTCCCCTGTGGCTCTCCTGCAGTCCTGGCCCTGGGCCTCTGTCTGGGGCTGGACCAGACCCCTCCTCCCCCAGCTCACCCTTCCCTGCAGTGTGCGTGTCTCCCTCCTGGGGCCTCCAGGACGGTCAAGCACCTGCGTCTTCCAGAGACCCGTCCCCCTAGCCCTCACTGCTGCCCAGCCGCTTGGGACTCCCGTCCCGAGTCCCCAGCTGCCCTGCGAGCCCCCAGCTGGGGGTGTTGCTAGCAAAGTTGGCTCCCCAGGAGAGGAGGCAGCTGGGCTGGGTGGGGGCAGGTTTCTCCAGTTGGGGGACAGGGCGTGGCGGGACCTGCCCGGGAAGGGAGGTGGGGCTGAGCCCTGGAAGGGAGGTGGCCTGGCCTGACCCCAGGGCTCCAGGGTGGCCCTGACGCCCAGCGCATCCGCAGGGCCTCGCTGTGGAGCTCCTGCGTGGTGCTGCCGCTGCTGGCGCTGACCTGGATGTCCGCTGTGCTCGCCGTCACCGACCGCAGGTCCGCCCTCTTCCAGATCCTCTTCGCTGTCTTCGACTCGCTGGAGGGCTTCGTCATCGTGATGGTGCACTGCGTCCTGCGGAGGGAGGTAGGCCGGCAGGCGGGCGGGCAGGGCGGTGCCCTTCCTCTCCGGGCCTCGCAGCGGGCCAGGGGCCCTCACTGCCCTCCAGACTGGGGGTGAGCAGTCAGCCTGGCACTGGGCACTGGGAAACCACCTCCCCGCGGCTGGAAGGTTCTGGAAGGAGGCAGGAAGTGAGGAAGGGGCAGCTTCCTGGGCCCTGACTCTTCCAAGAGGCTGGACTTGGGCCCAGCACGCAGCCAGGGTTCAGTCAACAGGGCCCAGCACGCAGCCAGGGTTCAGTCAACACGACAGCTTCTCGTAGAAGGCGCTCCAGTGCCCTGTGCTGGCTCCGGCCGAGGTGGGCTTGTACTCCGGCTGGTGGGGGCCCAGGGGCGGGAATGGCTCCCAGGGCAGCTAGGACTCCCATTGTGGCATTTTCTGGGCTTCTCCAGAAGGTACAGGAGAAGGTTTTAAGCAAACCCTAGCCCAACCGTTTCCTGGCTGGTAGCAACGACGGAGGGACGTGCCCCTGTCCTAGGGGGCAGGAGTGTGACACACCAGCATCAGACATTGTTGGACTAGAGCCCACCCCAGGGTCTCGCGGAGGGCAGTGAGCGCGCTGGGCAGCCCAGGAGGCCAGGCCAGAGCATCCCTTGGTGCTGCAATGTCCTGAGACCCTGTCTTGTCTGCTGAGCCTGCGCGGCCCACCCAGCCTCCCTGCCTAGAGCTTCTCCTCTGGGCGTGGATGCCAGGGCTCTTCACAGCTGAAGATGGGGCTGCCCTGGTGGGGACAGCTGAGCCCACCTCCTGCCCTGCTCATACCTGGGGAAGATGGGGATGCCCCTCTCTGGGGGCTCCTGCTGCAGGAAAGACAGCACGGCGAAGCCCTGACGTTTATGCCAACGGAGTGGTGCCCCCACCACCTGCAGACGTCCAGTCGGTCCCGTGTGTCTGCTCTCTAGTCCTGAGGGCCCAAGGAGACCCTCCCCCAAGACAGGTGGGGCCCACCCGTGCTGGAGCCAGAGACGGCCCAGGTGGAGGTGACCCTATGGACCTACAGTGACGCCCTGCAGAGAAAACCTCGCTCCCCCAGCCCAGCACCCACTTGGGCCTGGCCCCTTGCGCATGCGCATTGAGGAGCCTCGGGATAGCCCCCAGAGTAGCTCGTGCCCACGCCCTGCAGAGAAAACCTCGCTCCCCCAGCCCAGCACCCACTTGGGCCTGGCCCCTTGCGCATGCGCATTGAGGAGCCTCGGGATAGCCCCCAGAGTAGCTCGTGCCCACTCACCTTGGACAGACTGAGGCTGCGGTGGCCCGGGCTCGTGGCCCTCAGCCGCCTCACCATCTGCAAAACAAGATGGGCAGCAAGGGCAGAGTGGCGTCCTCAGTCAGAAAGAGAGCCTGTGGGTGGCAGAGATGTTGAGTAGAGACGGAAGCACTTGGAAGATGGAGGAGCAGAGGCTGTATCCCGAGGGGCGGGGGCAGAAGTCAGAGGTGGATTCAGGTGACGAGCGTCCCGTGAAGGGCAGGCTGCACCGAGGGCAGGCTCGTGGGAGCTGGCACGGACTCAGCTGTCTGGAGCTCTGGGCCGCCCCTTGGGACACTAGATGGTGAGCTCGGAAGCCCCCACGCGCGCCTGCAGGGCTGGGCCAGAGGCTGTGGGCCAGCCTCCCCCGCCCTCGCTGAGCTCCAGGGTCCCGTGGAAGGGGACTGGCTGCCTGAGCCCGCTCAGCTGTGCTGGGGAGGATGGGCAAGGAGGGGCACTCAGACGCCAGCTCCATGGGCACAGGACGTCCTAATGGGGGCAGAAGCAGGGTCCCTGCCGGCGCCCTTGGAGTCAGTCGTGGCGTGAGGACAGGAGACATGAGCCGGTGCCTGTGCTAGGGGACAGCGTGTCCTCCGCACCCTTGAGTGCACCGCCTCCTGGGCCAGGCCTGCCCCGCTGGGCATGCAGCAAGGCCGAGCAGATGTTTGTTGGCCGGTCGTCGAGCCTGAGACTGGGAGTGTGCTCCGAGTGTCTACGGCCGGGGCCAGCAAGACCCTGACCGGCCGGGTAGCCATGTGCATTGGGCTCTCCCAGTCCTCACAGTAGCACAGGCTTGGTGGCTGGGGTCACTGGGCACAGGTTCTTGGGTGTGTGCTGGGTCGGTGTCTGGAAGCCCTCCTTCCAGCTCTCCCCACCGTAACTCAGGACACCTCCTCCAGGCAGCCTTCTGTACATAGCCCACCCCACTCTGTGCTTTAGCTTCCTGCACCTTCGCTTATTCCCTGTGCCCCACCTTGTGGCCTCTGAAGTGTCAGCGCCCGGAGGACGGGCGCTCTGCTCATTGCTGTCCCTGCGCCTGGTGCTGTCTGCAGCAGGCGAAGGTGGCGGCCGTGGCTCCCACTTGCACAGACCAGCAGCATCCATGGCTAACTGGGTCTCCTCCTCCGGCTGCTTCCTGCTCCCCAGCTCCCTGCCACCTGCTCCCTGGCCCCTCGCTCGCAGCCACCCTCTCTCTCCCTTCTGAAGAGCCCGAGGCTGTGATGGCTCACCCCTTCCACGGAGCGCTCTGTTCTTGGTGATAAGGGAACGAGGGCCTGACCCCAGCTAGCCCCAGACGTTCAGGGATGTGCCGGCCACAGTGACTCAGGACACATCTGGACACCAGCCAACTCAGGCCGGCGGTGGTGGGCTCTTACCCACAGATTCTGGCCAGGAGAGCTTGTGGCGTGTTCTTAGGGGCCCAGAGCTCCATGTTTCTTGAGTTTTCACCCCAAGACGGGCATAGAAGAGATCTCAGAGGTCAGAGCAAAGGCCAGGCCCTGGCCAGCTTCTGTTGAAGCTGCTCCACATGCTGTGCCCCACTCTGGCACACAAACAAGCAGATGCCCCTGTGAGCGCCCCCACCAACTCCCACTGTGGCACGTGGGTCCATGTGGCCCGCGATAGGCCCACCCCTCACCAAGATCCTGCCTGCTGGACTTGAACCTGCCTTCCTGGTGCTGGGGGCGTAGCTGGCCGTTGACCGCCTCTGCTCTCCATCCGCAGGTCCAGGACGCTGTGAAGTGCCGCGTGGTGGACCGCCAGGAGGAGGGCAACGGGGACTCGGGGGGCTCCTTCCAGAACGGCCACGCCCAGCTTATGGTAGGGCTCGGGGCCGGGACACAGCCAGCCCCTGTTCGGCCCCAGTAGCCCGACAGGAGGACCTCCGAGCCCAGTTTGAGGCTGGGGTCTCGCCGAGGTGAAACCTGCAACCTGGGGGCATGGCCAGGGTCAAGGGATGAGGGAGCTGGGCGGGGCGGTGTCTGCCCCGGGCTCATCCTCTGGCGCCAGCTGCGCCCTCTGTCCGAACGCCTTCCGTGCCCCCACTGCCTGCCCCGCCGTGAGCATGTGCTCACACATCCTAAGGGCCTGGCTCCTTGCTCCTCTCATATCACACGCACCGTGCAGTCTCGGGCACCGCACACCCCTGCCTACCCCTGCTGCCCACTTTGCAGCCGTCACCTCTTCCAGGGAGCTTTCCCTGAGCTCCACCAAGCCGCCTGTTCAGACACTGGTAACGTCCTGGGTGAATTCTCCACGTTGTCATTTGGTGCCTGCTGCCTGCTGGGTGCCCCCAGCAGGTGGGAAGTACTCTTTCAGTCTTCGGGGTGCCGGCCACCTCCCAGGCAGGGTCTTGGCAGAAGCTAATGGCCAGGCTCAGGGAGGCGTTTTCAAGGGTGAGGCAGGGGCCCAGGGTGGGCTGAAGTCAGGTCCCGGATCCCCTGACACTTCTGGCCTCTGACCTCTGGGCAAAGACCCTGTGATCTTTCTGATCACATTTGGCCTCCACATTTGCCAGGAAGGAACTTCCAGTCTTAACTAAGGGTCCTGCTATCCCCCGGGGCCCCAAGGCCTGGGAGAATGCCACTGCCCTGCCTGGGTGGCCCAAGCCAGGTTCCCCAACCGGGGAGCTCCTTGGGGGCGGGGCGAGGACCACCCACCTCCGCCTCTCCCACCTCCGCCTCTCCCACCTCCTAGCTGGAGGGCAGCATGTGGGGTGAGTGCCGCTGCAGGGACAGTGAGTCCCACCCTGGCATGAGCGCCTGCGTCCTGACCCCACCGTGCCTGTTCCGGGCCAGCTGGCCTCCACTTCCTCGTCCTGACGGCTGTGGTGGGGGTCATAGGGTTGATTGGGGTAGGCCCCTTTCTGACACACGAGTGGCTGGGCAGCAGGGGTTCTGGTGTGGGACCCTTGGTGTGTCCCATCCCTCTGGACAGATTGGAGGCCCAGGGCGTGAGCAAGCCGTTCCTGATCACAGACATCCAGAAAGAGAGAGTGCTCACGTGTGTGGGGGGTGCGTGCACAGGCACGCGGGCATATAGCTGCACACACGTGGACCTGCAGGGGCACACAGGTTGCTCTGTGTCAGTGCATCAGCCACGGGCATCCTGGAGCCTGTGGACACCCTTGTCCCTCTGGAGCTTGCACACATGTGCACACGCACAGCGTCACACACGCGACTCTGAGGTGTGGCTGCAGCTCCGCGGCGGCCCTCCTTCCCAACCTGCAGGCAGCGTGGCACCGGGGCAGCAACCCAGCCCTGCCCTGCCCTGCCATGCCCGCCCTCAGGCCTTCACTCTGCCCATCTCTGTCTTGTAGACCGACTTTGAGAAGGATGTGGATCTGGCCTGTAGATCAGGTGAGCGCCTGACAGGTGAGAGCGACAGGTGGCCCTGGCCTGGGCCCACTGTTTCTTCTTTTCTCCGTGCGTCTGTCTGCTGTCTGTCCTCATCTCACAACCACCAACCCTCTCCAGGCCCCCATCCCCCAACCACTGCCCCGAGGCTGCCCGCAGGGTCCCGGGGGCAGAAGCGGCGGGCTCTGAGGCTCAGGCCCGGCAGGGGAGGGGCGTCTGTGCTTGGGGAGCCCTCAGCACTGGAGAGCACCTTCTGGGGCTCCCCGCCCCCAGCCCGGCCTGCCCCTTGCCCTCAGTGCGCCCCAGCCTCAGCCATCTGGCCCTCCTGCGGGGCAGTGTGGCCGAGCCAGCTCTGCGAGGCCCAGGGTGGCCCTCCCTCTTGCCCCTCGCAGGCCTCCCTTCTGTGTTGCTTTTGTCCCCTCTGTTAGTCTGTCCACAGAGGCGGGGCTGGCTGAGCTTCCAGCTTAGGGGGACGTCACTGGGAGCAGTGGGCCTTGGGCAGGTGGTGAGCTTCCAGGAAGCAAGTGCAAAAACAGAATCACTTGCCCAATGAAAGGAAGCTGTCCAGGTGTTGTGGTATTGTAAGCCAGGTGTCAGGGCCTCGCAGGACCAGCTGGTTCTGTCCCCTCTGACCCATCAGACGTCTCAGAGCATCTTTTCTAGAGATGGCCATGGGGAGGGGCGGGGCCAGGCCTGGGTGGGTGGTGCCAGGTGCTGCCAGAAGGACACCAGGAAGGCTTCCTGCAGGAGGTGACCTCTGGCTTGGTTCCTGCTCCATTTTTCTCTCATGTGCCAACCTCCCTGAGAGGTGACCCCAAGAATTGAGAGCATTTGGGGTCTTGGGCCCGGTCCTGTGTGGAGCTGGCCTCTGGGAGCATCCAGTTTGTTTGTCATTGGTAGTCTGGCCCAGCCTGGCCTGTTTCCTTGAGAGGAGCCAGTGGCCAGGGCACAGGGGCCCACCCAGGCCGGCACAGGCAGATGGGGGCCCCAGCGAGTGCCCAGGAGGCCTGCAGGGAATCTGCGCAGGGGAGGCCCACGGGGCTAGACCCAGGCTCCAGATGAACAGCCAGAGGGTAGGGACCTGCACGGGAGAGGCAGAGGGGCCCTTTCCCGACCGTGAACCTGAGACAAGTGGCAGGGAGCAGGTTTGGCAGGGAAGTTGGTAGGTTGGCTGGGCCGCGAGGACCCCAGGCAGAGCAGGACTGCAGACTGGGTGTGGGTGTTGGCGCTTAGGGGGTGGAGAACAGAAGGGACCTGGGGCCCTGGCTGTTGGGGAGGACAAGGAGGAGGACCAAGGTGGGCCAGTGCCCACTGGTCTGGGCGGCTTAGAGGAGGAGGAAGCAGGAAGCAACTGACGAGCCAAGGTGTGACATAGGCGTCTGTCCACCGCCAGTGCCGGTGTTGAGGAACAAGGGGGACCGCCGCTACCTCCAAAGCAGGTTTCCCTAGGACTGGGCCTCAGTGGGCTGTGGGCAGGGCTGCCTGTCGCTCTGCATTTTCCGTGGGCTGGTGGAGGCCAAGCTGACCGGCAGGGATGAGGCAGGCGGTGGGGACGCTGCGGCCCAGATCGGGCGGAGGTCAAGGCAGCCTGGTCCTGCAGCTGCACAGCAGAGAGGCCGGTGTGCAGTCCCACCCACAGGGGGGCTGTGTGCCACGCTGCCAGGCAGCACAGGCTGCCCCCATGCGCCCACCAACTGCTGTGGGTGGTGGTCTTCCTGTGCTCTGCAGGGAGGCACCCCTGTGTGCCAGCCTCCACTGAAGGCACACAGGCACGTGGCCTGCTGCAGTGCCAAACACAAGGCCAGCAAGTGCCCAGATCAGTCAGCAGCTGAGACCTGGGGGGCCCAGCGCCACCCTTCTTGGCCACCCTGACCCCCTTGTCTGTCCCCACAGTGCTAAACAAGGACATCGCAGCCTGCCGCACAGCCACCATCACAGGCACACTCAAACGGCCGTCACTGCCAGAGGAGGAGAAGATGAAGCTGGCCCACGCCAAGGCGCCCTCCAACTTCAACAGCCTGCCAGCCAATGTGTCCAAGCTGCACCTGCACGGCTCGCCCCGCTGCCCCGGCGGGCCCCTGCCCGACTTCCCCAACCACTCGCTGACCCTCAAGAAGGACAGGGTGCCCAAGTCGTCGTT
>SJYC01131188.1:0-21143 GCA_006408675.1 Madoqua kirkii | reverse complement strand
GGGGAGCCCGCTGCCCACCAGGGGCCCAGCACGGGGCCCGGGACGAAGACGGAGAATGTCTCCACGCTGTCTGTGAGCTCCCTGGAGGTAAAGGGGTCCAGGGAGCTGCTCCCAGGACAAGTGGAGCCTAGCGGGGAAGGCACGGGTGTGTTGGCCCTGTGCGTTTAGGCAACGGCTCAGCTCGGGGTGCGGGTCGTCCAGGTGGGGTGGCAGCCAGCCTCAGGGAGCCCAGGCCCGGAAAGCCAGGAGGCCAGCGTCTCCTCTGTGGGAATGAGCCCTGCTGGCAGGATGGGAACCCAAGGCCTGGGCTGGGGTGAGCTTGCCTCCCCCTGGCCCACCTGGCGTGTGTCAGGGCCCCGCCTGGGGAGGGCAGCATCTGCCTCCTCCAGCCCTGCTCCCGGGACCTGCTGGGCCCACATGGTCCTGTCTGTGCAAAAGACACTACTAGACAGGTGGTCGCCCTCAGTTGTGGTCTCGCTGATTGCATAGGGCTCAGGAGCCCTCAGCCTGGACAGAGTCTAGCCCCTTTGTGGTTGAGCAGCACGCTCCCCCCTTAGGCCAGCCTGAGACCTGGCGTTGACCCCCAAGCCCTGCTCAGCCTGTAAGACAAAGGCTCAGGGTTACAGGGGAGCCAGCCAGGCCCAGTACCCTCCGGGAGCCCCACCTTCTGCAGTCCAGGCTCCCACCTCCTGGCACGTGCCTTGGATGATTCAGCCCCGGGGTTCCAGTTGTGTGGCCGGCCAGAAGTGCTACGACCCTGTGTCGCAGTCTCCTTGTCCCTGGGAGCGTGTCCTGCGCTACCTGAGCTGGACACCCTTGCCCAGCCCTGGTCGCCAGGTGTCTCCAGACAGAGTAGCCTCTAAAGGCCCGGGATACTGAGAGCCATAGCTTCAGTGCAGTTGGAGGTGTGTCCGCCAGGGCTCGGCTGGGAACAAGGGTGGGCCGGGGCAGGGTGTCCCTGGCCTCCCTCACCCTCTGGCAGGAGCTCGTGTTTAGGGGATCTGAGAATATGCTTGCCAGTGTACACCAACCCCTTCTCCCCACAGCGGCGGAAATCACGGTATGCGGAACTGGACTTTGAGGTGGGTCCTGGTGTACGCTGTCCCAGTCACCCGGCCCAGGCCCTACAGCAGGTGGGGAGGGGCTGGGGAGAAGGACCCCCCCCCCGCATCAGGAGCCCAGTCCCCAGGAGCCTGCCCACGTGGGACCAGGGCAGCCCCTTTCCTGGCTCAGGGCTCGCTGCCTCCCCTCCCCCTGCAGAAAATCATGCACACACGGAAGCGGCACCAGGACATGTTCCAGGACCTGAACCGGAAGTTACAGCACGCAGAGAAGGACAAGGACGTGCTGGCCCAGACAGCAAGGTCTGGAGGACGGGGGTTGGGGCGGGGCTTTGGGGGACGGAGCCGAGAGTGGGGCAGGGGCGTGGGCCGGGCGTGGACAGGGCTATGAGCCCTTAGGTAAGCCCTTATCTCCTTCCTCTGGTCCTGCTTCATTCATTCATTCATTCATTCAACCTTTCCCCAGGATTGGTGTGGCCCACCTCTTGCTAGACTCTGGAGGGACAGGGCGGGTGGATGGCTCTGTTCCAGGGCTGGCTGGAAGGGTAGACAGCACACCGGGCTGAATCTGTCCTGGGCGAGCCTGAGCAAGGCTGCCCCCCAGTGCCAGGCAGCAGCCAAGCGAGGGGTGCTGAGCGGGCAGGAGCCTCTGGCTGTCCTTCCTGGCAAGCCACCCCCACACCCTTTACTCAGTGGTGGGGGTCGCCACCCTTGTGCTCTGCTCCCGGGCTCCCCACTCTGTGCTTGGGTCTCCCTGCCTCCTGCACCTTCCTGCCCAGCCCCTTCCTCATGGCCTGCTTCCTTTTCTCCACTCCCTGTCTGCTCTGCGTCTCTCTGACTGGGCCCCCACCCGTCCACTGCCCATCGGCCAGCAGCCAGAAAAGCAGCAGACGCCCAACAAGCGGCCCTGGGAGAGCCTCCGGAAAGCGCACGGGCCGCCCGCCTGGGTGAAGAAGGAGCTGGAGCCGCTCCCGCCGTCCCCGCTGGAGCTGCGGAGCGTAGAGTGGGAGAAGTCGGGCGCCACCATCCCGCTGGTGGGCCAGGACATCATCGATCTCCAGACCGAGGTCTGAGCGGGCGGGCGGCAGCCACGCACCGGGCCACGGACGAGGGACGCTGCTCTGCCCGCTCCTGCCGCAGGACGGGCACAGACACGCTCGTGGGCAGCGGGCGAGGCCCGCGCCCCGGCCTCAGGGCGCTCGGACAGCGGCCAGGCAGAGGCCCGCAGTGCTGGGACCAGAGCCAGACGGGACAGGAGACAGCGGCCCCTGTGGGCACAGGGCTCCAGAGGCCGAAGGTGCCTCAGACTCGCCCTCCTCAGGCCCAGCCCTGGTGGGCGGGCAGACAGCCGCGGACAATGGCCAGGCCGGGCGTGGCCAGCGTCCCCAGTGATGCCCGCCTGAGCTGCTGCAGCAGAGGACCAGCCTGCTTGGCCTGGCCGGCCTGGCACCGTTTTTTAGACACCCCCACCCCTCGGAAGCAGCCAGCCCCCCTCCCATAGCCCCTTCCAGGGCCTGGGTGCCCCTCCCCAGACCCAGGCGGAGAGCACAGCCCTCTCCCCTACGCCACCCAGGGCCAGGAGCAGAAGCCCACTCCGGGAAGAAACAGGGGTGGGGAATCTATTTTTTCTCTCCTTTTCTTTTCTTCAATAAAAAGAATTAAAAACCCAAGTTCTCTCTGCATGTCTCTCCTCTGTGCAGCACACACACTGGGACTCTGGTGGGCTGGCAGTGGTCTTTGCCAACCTCGGTGGCCTTCCACCTGGGCAGGGAGTGCTGGGGAAGCCTGGGGGCTCGCACCCACCTGCATCTCAGCCTGAGCTCTGAAAGGCTGGCTGAGCGAGTGGACACTGCAGGTCCTGCCTTTCTCCTGTGCTTCCAGCAGGGGGCAGCCTGAGCCTCCACAGGGAGCTGGCAGGAGCCATGAGGGGCTGCGGTTGTGGGAGTGGCCAATCCACTCACCCTGGGCTGTGCACCCCACCCCGCCGAGCCTCAGGGCCTCTACCAGCCAAGCAGACCCCCAGGGCCCTGAGAGGCAGCAGGCAGAGGCCTGCCCACAGAGGACACGTGCATTTGGGGGCCCCAGCACCCTGAGATTATGGGCCACTAACGATGTCATCCAACAGGAAAGCAGTGTCAGAACCAGCTAAAAAGCCGTGGGTGCTGCCTGGCGCAAGGTTCCCGTAGCAGCCTTGCCTGTCCTCTCCCCAGCTTGCAGGCATCTCCCCACCCCCTCACCGATAGTCTTCACCAGCAGAGGGATGGGGAGGAGCTTGGTGAGGGCTGCCCACTGTGAGTGACTGCAGTGACCAAGGATGGAGAGAGACTGGGGACCTTGCCTGGCTGGGAGGGGCTGAGTGGCCACTGTGACCCCATGTGAGTGGACAACAGGGAGGGAGGGAGGCATGCAGCAGCCCAGAGGTGCCAAGCCCTCCAGCCTCGCACAGCAGGCACTTGGGAACCACCCAGGGCACACTGCCCGAGTCCAATTGTGAACGCTTCAGAAAGCCAAAATGTGGGGTGAGATTGGCCAGCAAGACATGACCCAAAATGAAGCTCGTTACAGCTCATTTGAACCTCTAAGTGCACGCTTGCACACGCTAGCGTGTTGCCCCTGGGGTGTTCGGTGGAACCTCACACATGCACCCTACTGGGTCTAAATCCAGAGGCCCGAATTCCAAGCCCATCTGGCCAGGGGAATTCAGATGAGGACCATGGTCTGTGCTGCCTCCCTCATCTTCAGCTGCTACGGAAGGAAGCTGGACACCCAAGGACACCTTAGGAGCAGGGGGTCCGGGTGGAGGAAGTGAGCCCCAGCAACAGCCCCGGGGAAGGAGGCACAGAGCATGGTGCCAGGGTGTGCAGGGTTCTGCAGATGGCTCACCAACATCATCGTGGAGTGACCAGCACAAATTCTGGCCAGTTCCCTGATCTTCCTTGTCCTGTTTGTGCCCAGAACCATACGCAAAGGAAAAACTGAAGAAAAACACCAAAGACAAAATGGAACCCAAGCCACCCATTCCATGCACACAGGAGGAAAGACTCGATGGTGTGAGCCACTGGTGTCAGGGCTTGGTATGCGACCAGGGTCAAGATTTAGTGTGAGGTCAGGCTCAGGGCTCAGTATACGAGCAAGGTTAGGGCTCAGCATGTAATGAAAGTCAGTGTCAGCATATGACCAGGGCCAGGGCTCAGAGCAACCAGAATCTGGATCAACCTGTGACCAGACTTGCCCAGTTTCCCCTCGATCCTGGCCCCTCTTTCTAAGAAAGCCATGTCTTCCAAGAGAGGCCACACATTATCCTGCCTGGGCCCCATGCTCACAGCTCTTCAGTGCTCTTGACAGCCTAGAATGGTGACCAGCACAGAAATTGCTCTCTGCTCCCTGGCTTTCACTGCAAGAAGCCTGCCAGGAAGGGTTCCACAAGACCCACCAAAACCTGAGGGCCCTGCCTGAGTCTGCCATCCATCACCTTGGGGTGAGCCCCGTGCTGGGCAGCATTTCAGGTCCGAGGGCATGAGGTGCTCAGAGCTGGGGCAGGGACCACTCCAGCCTTCAGCTTGCCCCTCTATTCCTCCAGCTGTTCAGAATGCTGTGCCCCTGACGGGGACATCTGCAAATGAGGACGCTGAGACTCGGGGGCAAAGAGATCTTGCCAGTCCCTCTGGGTAGTGAGTGTGAGGGTGCATTTAAGCTCCACTCTCCGGGCTTTAATTCCCAAATACTTGCCCTTACGGGTGGGTTACCCATGGGCAGCCATGTAACCTGTCACTCTTGAAGCCGAGAACATTGGCTCTGCTGCCCTTTGCCTGCCTTAAGCAGCACCACCGTGCCCAAGGGAGAGGGGTGGGGCTCTCTCACCACCACGGTGGTGGTTACTACGATGGGCAGGGACGTGTGCAGCCCAGGGTGGTGGTGACAGTTTTGTGGATGGAGCTGGAGATGGAGCTAGTGATGGAGATGATGGAGTTGGAGATGGAGGTAGTTATCATGGTGGGGATACTGAGGTGATGGTGGTGGTGTTGGAGATGGAGGTAGTGATGGTGATGATGGTGGAGCTGGATATGGAGGTTGTGACTGTGATGGTGGAGTATTGATGGAGGTAATGATGGTGATGATGGTGGAGTTGGAGATGGGGGTAGTGATGGTGGGGAGGATGCAGATAGTGATGGTGGTGAAATTCGAGATGGAGATGGAGCTAGTGATGGAGATGATGGTGGAGTTGGAGATGGAGGTAGTGATGGTGATGATGGTGGAGCTGGATATGGAGGTTGTGACTGTGATGGTGGAGTATTGATGGAGGTAATGATGGTGATGATGGTGGAGTTGGAGATGGGGGTAGTGATGGTGGGGAGGATGCAGATAGTGATGGTGGTGAAATTCGAGATGGAGATGGAGCTAGTGATGGAGATGATGGTGGAGTTGGAGATGGAGGTAGTGATGGTGATGATGGTGGAGCTGGATATGGAGGTTGTGACTGTGATGGTGGAGTATTGATGGAGGTAATGATGGTGATGATGGTGGAGTTGGAGATGGGGGTAGTGATGGTGGGGAGGATGCAGATAGTGATGGTGGTGAAATTCGAGATGGAGATGGAGCTAGTGATGGAGATGATGGTGGAGTTGGAGATGGAGGTAGTGATGGTGATGATGGTGGAGCTGGATATGGAGGTTGTGACTGTGATGGTGGAGTATTGATGGAGGTAATGATGGTGATGATGGTGGAGTTGGAGATGGGGGTAGTGATGGTGGGGAGGATGCAGATAGTGATGGTGGTGAAATTCGAGATGGAGATGGAGCTAGTGATGGAGATGATGGTGGAGTTGGAGATGGAGGTAGTGATGGTGATGAGGATGCAGATGGTGATGGTGGTGAAGTTGGATATGGAGATGGAGGTAGTGATGGTGGTGGTGGTAGAAATGGAGGTAGTAATGGTGATGATGGTGGAGTTGGAGATGGAGGTAGTGATGGTGGGGAAGAGGCAGATGGTGATGGTGATTGTGGTGGAGTTGGAGACGGAGGTAGTGATGGTGATGATGGTGGAGCTGGATATGGAGGTTGTGACTGTGATGGTGGAGTATTGATGGAGGTAATGATGGTGATGATGGTGGAGTTGGAGATGGGGGTAGTGATGGTGGGGAGGATGCAGATAGTGATGGTGGTGAAATTCGAGATGGAGATGGAGCTAGTGATGGAGATGATGGTGGAGTTGGAGATGGAGGTAGTGATGGTGGTGGGAGTGATTTTGGTGCTGGTGGTGCCTAAGGTGGCAGTCACCATGATCTATGTTGCTGATGGTGGGGCTTCTGGGATTAAAAAGCAGAATCTCACCAGGTCACCTTGTCCCCCACGCCCACAGACTGGGAGCATCTGGAGGGCAAATGGGTTGACAGGTGGAAGGAGGGATGCGTAAGGACAGTGACTACAGCCTCTGAGTCACCTGGGAGTGGAGCCGTCAGGAGCCGACATTTCACCAGCACCCACACTCCTGAGACGGGAGGCGGCTCCTCCTCACCTGGCTTCTGTCTGCTCACTCTCTCCTGTCACCAGCACCAACAGTGCAGGCTAGGAGGGACATCCACCAGGGCCCCCTCCCTTCCCTGGGGTGGGCCCGCTTCCAGGCAGGTGGAGGCTTTTTCTGGCTAAGTCTTCCCACCTGCCTCCCCCTCCGCACCTTCTGGCCCCCGTCCAGCACAAACACACTTGCTGTCAGGAGTCCTCCCTGCGGTCTAATCTCATGCTGCAGTGGGAACGCTTCCTGCCCCCAGCGGCTGACCCGCTTAGTTCTCGTCTCCCTCATTGCCGTCTGGGCTGCTCATGACCTCCAGGGGAGCACCCCCAGCCTCCGCTGTCCCCTCTGTGTCTCATTCAAGAGGAATGATCGACCCCTCCACCCGAGGCTTCCCACACAAATCCAGTGTGCTTCCTACTCCAGGGCTAGTTCCAGAACCTTCCACTGGCTTACACTGTCCTTCCCAGTCCTGCACCACCTGTTCACGGTGACCTCTGGAAACCAGGGCTTGGGTTAGGGAAGGGAGGGCCGGGAGAACTGCTGCCTCCCTGAACCTTCTCCAGGTGGATCCCCGAGGTGACAGGGCAGCTGGGGTGCCACTTAAGAAGCCCAGAATGTGCCACCCACCCCTGTCTCAGTCATCCTGCCTCCCTGGGAGGTGACCAGGCCATCCACGCTTTCTGATAGAGGTAAAATCTGGAGGACCGGGCCTCCCGCTGAACTCCCCAGGCCCCAGCAGGTATCTTCACTGAAGGCCTTATTCTGAGAAAACCCCACCCCTAGGCCCGGGGGAGGGGACCAAGGCTCTGCCTGGAGCCACCCCGAAACTCAGAGTACAGTGCTCCTGGGGGGTGGTACAAGGCCCCACCCATGTTCCAGTTCTGCCACCGGCTGCCTGTAGCCTGGGAGGTCTTGGAGCCCCTGCCAGTGGGATTCCACAGTCCCCTCCTTGCAGCCCCCGGAGAGACAATGGGCTGATTCTGTCCCCAGCAAGACCTCCTCTGGCATGTCCCCAACCCCAACCCACCCCCGGTGCCCCCCTATCCACTGCAGCATCCATGCCCCTGCCCAGGTCTGCTCAGAGAGGCCTGCAGAGGGGCCCAAAGCAGTGAGACCCCCACCCCCCGAGGCAGGGCAAGCTGATGGTGGCCCCTGCTCCTGGCCGTGGGTCTGCCAGAGCAGGCGGCCTTGACCTCGGGCAGGCCCCTCCCCGCTGGTCCTCGGTCTCCCCTGTAGCGGTCTCCCCTGCGGCTCAGCCGAGACCCCCTTCCGGGGCCAGCGTTCTGGCTCGGCACTTCTCCAGGCCCGGGGAGCAGTGGGCTCCCCGACTTATTTTCTCAGGCCCTAAAAATAGCCAGGCGAGGAGGGGCGCCTCTGAATAGCTCTGAGTGTGCCAGTCACGGCCCTACTTGGAGCGGAAGCGTCTCCAAATAAGGCCTTGGCAGAGGCGGAAGCAGCGCCCGCCGGCTCTGCTCACGTCATCGCCCAGCTGCGCCGCTCGCCAGCCTCGCCCCCAGGACTGCCAGCCCCGGGGCTGCCCCAGAGGGTGGTCGGGCCTGGGGCCGGGCGCAGGCCGGGGGCCTGGCAGTCCACTCAGGCTGGACGCCTGGAGCCTGCCAGGCTGGGCGCGGCTGCCTGGTGGAAGTGCTCTGGCCCCAGAGTTTGGAAACACGGAGCCTGAGACTCCTCTGTCTGTAAACCCGCGCTCACGCGTGGGGAGTCAGCACAGTCCAGCCCAGGCCCCTCCCCAGGCCCGGGGGACAGGAGGGCAGGGCTTCTTCCTCCCCAGGTCTGGCACCCCACGCCCAAGCCTGGCCTCCCAGCCAGCGGACACCCTGAGGGGATGGGGAGAGCCAGCACCTGGGGAGGGGCTGGGGTGGGGTGGGGGAAGGTAGTCGCCCCAGGAAGGCGGAGGAGGTGTTGCTGGGCTCAGATGGCTCCCTGGGAACACCATATGGACCCCACCCTGGAAGGGGAGTTGGGAAGAGGCAGAAGGCGGCGCCCCCATGGGCTCCCTCCCCCTCTGTCACTCGGAGTTCCTTGGGGGGCAGATGGTAGGTGAGGATAGCCTGGAGGTCAGGGTGCCAGGACAGCTGGGCCACCCGTGGCCTTGCGGGCCTGTCCACTCACTAGCTCTCTGTGTCTGAGGCCCCGTGCCCTGCCTCGCTCCTGTGTCCCTGTCTCTTATACACATCTCACATTAGCTGCTTTTGTGGTTAAATGGAATCTTGGAGTTTCCTACTCTATCAATTTTCAGAAGACATTTTTTAAAACCACTATATATTTTCTATATTGAAGCATTCCTTTTCTTCCTCCAAAAGATGATGCCAGTTTTTACTTTTGTCCATAAGAAAATAAAAGTGTATAAAATTAAGTTCCAGCTACATAAAAATAAAACTGTGTCAAATATATGAAATATCTGTTTTCAGTTACTGGACAGTGGGCAACAAAGGATTATGATCTTTGAGAAAAGAAAAAAGATATAGTTGAGGCTTACAGGTACCTGAATTTCTGTCTGGAGAAAATTTCTGGACCACAGAGCAGGGAGGATAAACTCAAACAGAGGTTGTTGTTCTTGCTGAATTAAGTAAAGTGATATATGAGTTTTAAGAGGCTGAGACAATTAGAATTTGAGGGATAGAATACTGAAAAAAAAGGGAGCTATACAGAAAAATCCAGTAATCTGCACAAGTGACTGAAAGTCGATTTGTATACTTATAAAATGAAAGGCCTATCTGTCTGTCAAAGTACAATTTTCTGATGAAAAAAAAAAAGATTACAGAATCTGTATGTCATACCACCCCAAAGCTCATACAGGGCAAGGGATCATTTGACTCCACAAAAGCCAGAATGAAGATACCTCATTGACTATTCAGAGAATTCAGTATAGACCCTAGAAGGATTATGCCTTAGCACTGGGGCTAAATTAATCCCAGTATAAAAGCTAAATCTCACCACAACAAAGCTATAGGACAAGCATAGAAAGGAACAAGGTTACTGTAAGTAACTGAAATGCTTGTTATATACTTAATGTGTCTAAAGATTAAAAGAAAAATATGAGAGAACAGCAAATTACAAAAAAAATCTACCAGTGAAAATTCAATATTGGAAATTAATACTTTACTAAATAAGATTAACAGCAAATTAGACACTGGAGAAAAATATATCTATGAACTTGAAGATCTAACAATAGATATTATCCAACAGCAAACACAGTAAGAAAAAAGACTTACAAGGCAAGGCAACATTAATGAAAAATCACACAATATCAAATATTCTAAAAGACACATAATTAGATTGCCAGAAACAGTGGGGTAGAAATATATTTGAAGAAATAATGGCTGAAAACAGGGACGTGATTCCCCTGGGGAGGGGACAGGCTGAGTCTGCAGGTGGGCAGGGTGGGTAGCTGGGCACCCAGGTGGGCCTTCTAAACATAGGCTCAGAGGCTGCTGATGGGTATCAGTCCTTGGGAGGAGAGAGAGACTCTTCTGGCCCCAGTCTGGCTGGAGTTCCCCATCCTTGCCCCTCCTCGGTCCTGAGTGTCCCCAGAGTCATCAGGCTTTGGCCTGGGGGTCTGGTCCCCCTTAGAGCAGACCTGCTCTCCCAGCAGCTGGGGCACTGAGAGAACCTGGGGGAGCAGGCCCACCAGAGCACACAGGGAGGCTGCACAGGCCACCTCTACCTGCCTCCGGGCATGCACTGGGGAGAGGGACGGCACAGGAAGCGGAGTGGGCAGAACAGGCCGAGGCCGGGGCCAGGCTGCAGACCGGAAGCCCACGCCCAGGGCAGGGGCCACTCCGGACAGTCGAGGCTGAGGCAGGCTCAGTCCAGGCAAATTGGTCCAGTGTTCTCTGTGGCCCATCGACGCTGCCCCCGCCATGCACCCCAGGCCTCCGGGGACTGTCGCGGTAGGTGCAGGGCTCCCGGAGAAGGTAGCCATCAGTGAGGACCTGAGCCTCCACAAGACTCCCCGTTGGGACAGAGGGCGGGCGGGACGGCAGGCATCTGCTGCTGTTACTCACATCCTTCTTTGCGGAAGAGGAGACTGGCCTGCAGGGAGGCTGGGCAACCTGCCCGGAGTCGCAGGAACGGGTCAGTGGTGCCCCGAGCCCGGGTCTCAGCTGCAGCTGCTGTGCTCTCAACACAGCACTGGCCCCAGGCACAAAGGGAGATCCATCTCGCCTGGACCCCGGCCTGGCCCCGACAGGGGTCTCAGGCAGGAGGGCGACCTCGCTTCTCCACGCTCCTCCTCCAGCTGGGACCCACCCTCACCCTGACTCCCTCTCCACCTCCGTCTCCAGGAATCTGCCTCCCTGGCTCACGCGACTCTTTCCCGTCTCCCCTTAACTAGTCCTGCTCATCAGCATTTAATTATAGAACTAGTCAGGCTTTCTAGTTCTTCCTTAGTCACTTTTAGCATGCTGTATATTTTTAGAAACCCACCTATTCCAACTACGTTTTCAAATGTATTAGAACTGAATTGCTCATCTTGTTCTCAGCTTTTTAATTTCTGAGGAGTCTAGCTGGGTGCCCTTGCTAGTGCCCAGTTGTTTGAACTGTGCCTTCTCTCTTTCTTTTGTTTTTCAGTTATAAAGAACAGATTCTGGGCTTTGTGTTTTAATCATTTTTTTTTTTTTTTGTAATTACCAACATCTTTGGACTTGTTTCCCCATCTTCTTTAGTGTTCTATATTTGTCCTGTTTTCACTCTACTTTGAAAAAAAATACCCTCTTTCTTGATTTTTGGAGTGGTTACATTTAACACATTTATTTTTAGTCCGCTTTTATCTTTTATTGGTTGGTAAACTATAGAGATTCTATTTCCTTTCAGCTTACCTTTCAGATGTTGAGATATAACCAGTTATTTGACTTAAGGACCAAAATTTATCAGTATATTAACCCCCATTTCATACAACACAAAGACCTTGTAACACTTATTTTCTTGGGGCTTAAATGGTAATATTTCCTATTATTTTCATTCTGTATTTTTCTACTGCCTTTAATTAGATATTATCTTTTGGGAGCTTCCCTGATGGCCCAGCAGGTAAAGAATCCGCCTGCAAAGCAGGAGACACAGGAGATGTGGATTTGATCCCTGGGTTGGGGAGATCCACTGGAGAAGGAAATGGCAACCCGCTCCAGTATTCTTGCCTGGAAAGCCCCATGGACAGAGCAGCCTGGCGGGCTACAGTCCAAAGGGTCGCCAAGAGTCAGACGACTAAGCATGCAGGCACGGCATTATCTTTTTTAAAAACAGACAGCATTTGGTTATATTTACTTATGTGTATAACAGTCTCTTGGTTCACCACTTAACTGGATTCTGCACCAATTCCGACTCATGGGTGTGCGTAGGGGGTTTCTCCCACACCACCAACAGGCCCTGCTCTACGCATCCGCTGGCTGTCCTCCAGCTCAGCTTAGCTCTGACTCCCTCTCTGCAGCAGCGTCAGGTGCCACAGGTTAAGGCCTCAGGCCCGCACGGCTACTCCCTCCACACACGCTGCAGACGCCAGCCTCAAGTCTAGGTAGTCACCTGTGCCTCTGACCAACGGGCTGCGATTCAGGGCTCCCAGGCCCCCGCCTGGGTTTGGTAGATATGCCTGAGCTGCTTGCAGAACTCAGAGCACCATTTCACTGGCTGCATCTCTGGTTATGGTAAAGGACAAGGCTTGGGAATAGCCCGATGGAGGATGCACAGAGAAAGCACCGGGAAAGGGCTGGAGCTTCCACCGTCTCTCTTCTCCATCATCACGTGTTCACCCGCGTGGACGTTCTCCAAATCCCTGCCTTTGGGCTTGTATGGAGGCCCCATCACAAAGACAGAATTGATTAAAGCCCTGGCCTCTGGCCATAGGTGCCACCTCCAGCCCTCTCCCCTCCCCAGAGCTGGGGGTAGGTTCACAGTTCCCTCTGGTCCAAAAGTTGACTCTCTTGGCAGCCAGTCCTCTCCTCTGGTGGGTCCAGAAACTACCTCTTCGACATGCAAAAAGACTCTTTCAACCTCATCACTTATGACCTTGCAGGGGTTTGGGGCACTCTGTGCCAGAAGAGAGAAGACAACCAAGTGTGTGTTTCTTATTATAAATCACCCTATCGCACCAGGGTATTTTAGGTTTCATTCCTTCCTCCTGGAGTATGTTTTCCCAAGCCCCTCAATCTGTTGATGGTAAACTCCTTTCCACAGAGGATTAAGGTCTGGCACGTTATCACCACTGCCCACGCAAGTCCCACTCTGGCTTATTAACGTGTTTATTTATTCTTCTTTACCCCCATAATCCTCTCACCAACCCATAAGCAGCTACTCTAGTCTAGTTAATGTGCCTTTTTTGTTTGTGAGTGCTCTTAGGGAGAAAAAAAAGTGTTTTCTAGAAGCTTTTTATTTTGAAATAAGCTTACATAAGAGTTTCCAAGATAGTATAGAGGTTCCTTATACCCTTCATAAGCTTTCTATAATGTGAACATCTTCTATAACCACAGTAATAAAAGGGTACATATTTTAAATTTATTTAAATTATATTGCTATATATCTCAATTTTGTTTTTCACTTTTTTCCACTAAGCATTTTTTTTCTCAAAGATCCATCTGGGTTGCTATGTGTGCATCTGATCTGCTATTTCTTTTTTTTTTCTTGACATGGTTTCTTTTAATAAAAAATACTGCTGAATGTGTATCACAGATTATATGAAGCTATACATAACAACACTCTCTGCACGTAAAAACTGTGATGTGTGTTCTTGAATTTTATATTTTTATTCAACTTTATTGAGATACAATGTATATATAATAAGCATCACCCATTTTAAGCATTTGATGAGTTTCAACAACATATGACTCTCACAGCCAAGTAAGACTGGGGTGAGGTCTGGACTGAGACCCTCACAACGGTTACACAAGAGGGACACAGAAGTGTTGATTTTCTCATTGCTGAGTTTCAGTTCCTCGTATGTTTTAGACATCCTTTATCAGATATTATATGAAGCTATACATAACAACACTCTCTGCACGTAAAAACTGTGATGTGTGTTCTTGAATTTTATATTTTTATTCAACTTTATTGAGATACAATGTATATATAATAAGCATCACCCATTTTAAGCATTTGATGAGTTTCAACAACATATGACTCTCACAGCCAAGTAAGACTGGGGTGAGGTCTGGACTGAGACCCTCACAACGGTTACACAAGAGGGACACAGAAGTGTTGATTTTCTCATTGCTGAGTTTCAGTTCCTCGTATGTTTTAGACATCCTTTATTAGATATGTGTTTTGCAAGTATTTTCTTTCAGTCTCTGACTGGTCTCCTCGATCTTTCAACAGTATCTTTTGCAGAGCAGGGTTTTTTAATTAAAAAAATTTTTTTAATTAAATTTTTAAATTTAAAAAATTAGCATCATTTTTTCCTCCATGGATTGTACTTCTGTGTTCTATCTAAAAACTCACTGTCATGTCCAAGGGAGATGGATGTGGTCCATGTGTCCACGTCTCAAACGTCCCACCATCACAAGCACTGCTCTGCACTTTCGGACTTGTACAAGGATCGCTTTGTTTTGTAAACGCGGGAGTGGAATTGCTGGGTTATCAGATATGTGTATTCTAGTCATCCAAGGGTCAGACTGCTCTCCACTCGTTGACACCAGTGATTTTGAGAGACAGCCATACATTAAAAAGTACAGTTATTGTAACTTATCCAAGATCTGGTTGTATTTTGGTGGGAGGTGTCTTCAGAGCATCTAGTCTGCACACCATGGAGCCTGGACTCTCTCCCTTTATCTTCTGTCCCATCTGCCGACCCTAAAGTGACCTTGGGAAGACCTGCGTCCTTCTGCCTTCCTTACCCCCAACCATGGGAACACTCCACACTGCCCACCCCTTTCTCTCTGAAGACACGCTCTGCCCTTGGCTCCTGCAGCTCCACACCAACTCCCCCCAACGCTGATGCTCAGGGTCTTCACTGGGCTCAGCCAGAGGCAGGAGGGAAGACTTCGAAGCTGCTGCTGCCGCTGGTGCTAAATCACTTCAGTTGTGTCCAACTCTGCGCGACCCCATAGACGGCAGCCCATGAGGCTCCCCCGTCCCTGGGATTCTCCAGGCAAGAACACTGGAGTGGTTGCCATTTCCTTCTCCAATGCATGAAAGTGAAAAGTGGAAGTGAAGTCGCTCAGTCGTGTCCAACTCTTCGCGATCCCATGGACTGCAGACTACCAGGCTCCTCTGTCCATGGGATTTTCCAGGCAAGAGTCCTGGAGTGGGGTGCCAATGGCCACCCTGGACAGGGCTGGGCAAGGCCCCTAGACTCTGCAGAGGCAGGGGAAAGCCCTTGGCCAAAAGGCGGTGGAAGGTGGGGACCAAATTTCCGAGGGTCCCGGGGCCACACTTCAGAATTAAAACAGGATCCTGAGGGCAGGATGGGCAGGGGTGGGATGCTCATTTAGCAGGGGGTCGGCACAGAAAGGCGGGGAGCTCAGGGCCTGGACCAGAGTGAAGCACGTGGAAGATTCTAGCAGTTGGGAGGAAGCATCATTGGATCTGCAAAGGCCGGGAAGGGATGAGGAGGGGGTGCCAAGGTGACCCCTGAGGCTCCAGGCCCAGTGCCCTCAGGGGAGTGCCTGGCTCACGCAGCCAAAGGAGACGCCCAGCCAAGATGCTGAGGACCCTGTGTTGCTGGCACTTTGGGTCCAGGGCCAGTCAGCATTTGGGTCTGGAGGGGAGGCTGCCGGTCCCTGGCTGAGGAGGGGGCATCAGGAGGGCTCAGGGTAGGAAGAGCCAAGGAGGCCAGAAGAAACTCCTCATATTTAATACAGAACCAAGAAACATGACCCAACAAAACCAGCTGCAAACACTGGCAGCCCCAGACTGACTCAGAAGATCATCACATACTGGGACAGTTCAGTGATGTCTTTGGAGAAGTGCTTGTAGAATTTACGGCTCACGGAGTCGGGGTCCTGCTTGAGCATCTCGAAGTCTGCAGCAGAGACCCAAGAGTCCTCCAGCCGCGGCGCAGAAGGCCGTGGTGCGGAGGGCAGGAGCAGAGGGAGGGGACAGGACCTGCCCTGGGAATCTGGTTTTTGAAGACACTGCCCTTCCAGGGGCTCCATCAGAGTGGTATGAGGGGTCAAGGCCTATCCCCAGGGCCCACGTGGGGTGTGTGTGTGGGGGGTAGGTCATGGCCTGCCCTGGAATCAGTTCTCAAGGGGAAGATGACAGCCCACCCTGGGGGAGGGCTGAGGCCATTCCAGCATCAGGGGAGTTCCCATGCGGCTCAGGGTGGCCCTGCGCTTACACTTCTTAAGGGTCTTCACATCACCCTTCTTCAGGTAGAAGCAGAGATTGATGAAGTAGTCTTGCAGGATGCCCCCTGCAGGAGGGAGGGGGAGGGCCGCTGAGGGAGGCAGGCAAGGACAAGGGGCAGGTGCCGGCTGGCAGACTGAGTGGACTTCAGGGCCCGGGAGTGTGGCTTCACGTGGATCGGGCAATGGCCACACCTACCGATGAACTTCATGGCCGTGTGCTTCAGGCGCCTGTTGGGGCTGTCCAGGTATACCAGCGCCTGCATCAGAAACTGGTGGTAGCTGCTGAAGTTGCTCTCCACCTGGGGTGGTTGGAAGGAGAAGGGTGGGCGATGGGCGGTGGCCCTCGTGCACCCTGGCCCTGCCTTCCAAGCCTGGAAGGGGGAGGGCCGTGACACCGGGCTGGGTCCAGGGCTGGTCCAGGACAGGGAATCTGGACCTCTGGCAGGGCTGCAGCTCTGCCGGACCGCCCTTCTCACGCCCATCTCCGGTGGGACCTTGCCTCCCGGTCGCCTCCCCTCGTGCGGTCCACATGTCTCCCAGGAAGTGGCCTCTGCCCCTCCTGGGAATGCTCTGGGCCATCAGAGTCCACAGGGTGCAGGCGGTCTGCGGGTCTCTGTTCAGAAGTGCATGCGCGGGGATCCGGTGTCCTGCTGTTCCTCTGGGTCGGGGAATGGGGCCCTGTCTGCGCCTGGAGTCTGCAACTGTCACGGCCGGGGCAGGGATCGCCTCAGGCCCAGAATACAGAGCTGTGGAGCTGTGGTATCTCTTGCTCTCCCCAGCCCGTCCTGTCCATCTCCACACACATCTCCTCTGCGCGGGGTGGAGGTCTGGTCCACTGCCAGTGCTGGGATCTACAGGGCCTGCCCGACGTGCACTCTGGGACATCAGGGGCCGCCATGTCCCCCGAGGCCCCTCCACAGCGGTGTGGGGCTGCTGCCGGCAGGGCCCCCTGGTACAGACCCATGGCAAGGGTGTGGTCTCCTGCATGGCCTACCCTGGAGGCCCTGAGTGCCTCGGCAGAGAGGCAACAGTGTCCTCCCAGAGGCTGAAGTCTCCAATCCAACACAGACCCAGCATTTAATAAACACCCACAGGACCGAGGCAGGGGCACTTGAGGGAGCGCTAGCTGCCCCACCCACTCTGGGAACCCCTCAGGGGACCTTGTCTGCACCCAGCCGGTCTCCACCTCCCTTACTTCCTTGATCCACAGTTTCTTACGGCTGCCAGGGGAGACGGGCCCGCAGCCGGGCATGAGACAATGGGGCTAGAGGTATGGCAGTGCTTGCAGGCAGCAAGGAGATCTGACATGGAAGGTGGAAGCTATGGGGCCTGTATTTCAGGGGTAGGGATGGAAGTCCATCCTCTGTCCTGAGGGCCAGAGGGCACTGGTGAGGGGCAGAGGTGAGGCATGGCCAGAAGGGGCTGACCTCTGTGATAATGAGGATGGCTACGATGTTGTCCCGTTCTTCAGGGCTCTTGAGGAAGATGACTGCCTGCCCCAAGACCGCTTTGATTTCACAGTCGTAGTGGGCCATGGCCCTGTTAGATGGAGGAGGCCGACAGGGGGACATGAAGTCTCCCTCTTTGGCCAAGGGGACCCCTCTACCCCAACAGACCTTCCTTACTCAGGGAGATGACCCAGGTGACTCAGTCTGGAGTGCAGGGTCCCAATAAGGAGTTTCGGAGGACAGTGTTGGGGGTTGTCCATCAGGGGTGTGGTCTGGGGCAGGCCCCTCCCAGGCTTGGAGCTTACCTGGCCAGGAGGGTCACCCCTTCGGTGTAGGTTTCCAGGTGCTCAAAGAGCTCCCAGCCCCTTAGCAGCTTGACGTGGGCAAACACCTCCCAGTAGTTGGTGGTCCAGAAGAGACCCTTTAGGGCCTCCAGGCATGTCCTAGGAGCAAGAAGTTCTTGAGATAGGGTGAAAGAGGGCAAGGGCCCACTTCTCCAGCATAACCTGCGCTCTCCCAATCGGGTGGGGCGAGCAGCCTCCTTCCATGTGCCCCTCCTACAGGAGAGTCACTCTCTGCTGCTCAGTCCCCTGCTCCCCACCCTGGACCCCCAGGTGAGACCAGAGCTCATCCTTTTTGGGTGGGTCTCCAGCTCTTAGCCCCGGTCCTTTTGCCCACCAGGGCTTCTAGGGGTGAGTGGAAAGAGCCAGAAAGAAGGTATGGGTTGGGGTCCTGAGAGGGCACTGGGCCCAGAGGCTGAGTCTCACATCTCACCTGCAGGGGCTGAGGGCCTTGGCCTCCAAGGCCTCCTCCTGGTAGTCGGACATGCCCTCCACCATATCCAGCTCAAACAGGTAGTGGAGCTGGGTGAGAAGGCCCAGGAGGATCCCTGCGAAGGCCCAGCGCACTGTGGCTTTGTACTCAGGTATGTAGAGGAGCTCGTAAATGGTGCCCAGGGCCTGCAGCAGGACAGGCACTGCCCTTGGTCCCTGAGGAGGATCTGGTGCCAGCCTCACGCTGGCCCCACCCTGGGACTCAGCATCCAGGGAGACCCTCTGCCAGACCACCCTGGCCTCCCCAGGGCCCCCGAATGAGATGTGTATAAGAGACAGGCGCAGGAAGGTTAACTTTGTCTTCTGTGGGTGCCCAGAGACAGGTCACCACCTCTGCATTGCACCCTCCCCATCCCAGCAAGCACGCCCTCCCAGCTGTACCTCAGGGGAGCTGCACCATGGCAGGAAGTGGGGCCCCCAAGGCAGAGTCTTCACTCTCTGATACCCGCAGGCATCCCGTTGTCATTCACAGGAGGGTTCCACCCAAGCCTCCTTCCCAACCCTGAGTGAGTCTCCCAGTTCAGGGGCTAGGCACCCAAGGAAAGAGTGTTGGCCTTTTGCTCACCCGCCCCCACCAGCCATGGACCCTGGTCTCGCGACTCCTTTAGAGAGTCCCTGTGTCTCTGTAATGGGCAGGATTGTGTCACCAAGATCCATGTGTTAAAGTCCTAAACCCCAGGGCTTTAGGGTATGACTGTATTTGGAAAAAAGGTCCTTAGGGAGGTGACTGAGGGAAGGTGAGTTCTGAGAGCCGCCTTGATCCAGTATGACTGGTGTCCTGATAAGGAGGGGCGATCAGGACACAGGCACCAAGGAGGGACCACCGCGTGAGGCCACAGGGAGAGGACGGCCATCCACACACTGTGGAGAGTGGCCTAAGGGCTGGCCTTTCCAGGCTCTGGATCTCAGCAACAACACCAGCGGCGGCTTACAACCGCAACCCAAGCTGACGAAGACAGGCATGCCAGACCACTCACCATGACCACCTCAGGGCAGGAGTCAGCCAGGTGGAAGAGCAGGGGCACCAGGGCCTGGAAGGCATGGCTCTTGAGCGCCTGCTGGAACTTCTTGCCACCGCTGTAGATGACATCTCCGTATAGCAAGATGGCTCCGCCGCGCACACCCTCCTGCTCCTGCCAGAGACGGACAGGTCTTCCCCTCAGCCAGGCAATCTGCTGGTGCCCGAGGCCCCACTGCCGCCCCAGCCCCACCAGGCCACTCATCCTGCCTGCTGCCACCCACCTCTCACCTTCCATTCCAGCCCAGCGACGGCAGTGGCAGGTGGGTGCCATCATACCCACTCTCTTCAGCACAGAGCGAGCCGAACCCCTCCCTCCACCCCTCTGGCCCTGCTGCCCAGGCTGCCCCGGCATGGGTCACAAGGGCTGGCTGCCTGCTCCTGCCGCCCCCTCCCACAGCTGCCACCTTCTGCTGGGTTGGCCTCTTACCCCGGTGTTTCTCCTGTGCTATTTCTCTGGGGGCCTCAGGCCGCCAGCAACCACACCTCCAACTCCCAGGGAGACTAGGACAGGGCTTAGAGCACAGACCCCGGCGCTGGCTCTGTCACCCGCCAGCTCTGTGACCCTGAGCAAGCCTTCCTCAGTGCATGACTAAGTTTCCCCTTTTATGGCAAGGAGCTGACAATAGCGCCTTTGTCCTTGGGCCACACTGAGTGCTGAACCCCACTATCCTACTCCACACCCCAGTTCCTCCGGCTTCATCAGACCGCCCTGGGACAGCAGGGTGAACGGTGGCACAGTCTGCCTATGCCCCCCTCACCACTACAGTCCTGAGGACTGTGCTCACAATCCTTGAGGTCCTTCTGGTGGCCCAGCGGCCCTGCCTGCAGTTCAAGCCTCATCACTCTTAAACTTCTCATTTATTCAGAACCCCTGAAATCATTTACCCTGCCCCCACTCATTCCCTACGTTTGAACCTAGGCGGGCCCTGCCCTCTGCTTCCTGCCCACCACCACTTCTAGGTGAGGAACGCAGATGACTATCTCTGAGGCGGCCTCAAGGCCTCACAGAACCATCCTGCCCTGGGCCAGGTTCCCACTGGGCTCCACCTGTGAAAGTTATCCACAACGCCAAGAGCAGCAGCTTCGGCTGCTCTGATTGGAGGGGGTTAACCTCTCTGGCTGCTCTGATTGGCAGGAGTTAACCGCCCTGGCTGCTCTGATTGGCAGGGGTGGGGGTGGGCGTAGGGTGTGGTGGCTCTGGCTGTTCTGATTGGCAGGCTTGGGCACTGGGTTCCTCACGGCTTCAAATAGCGGCAGCAGGTGCTGAGCCATCTTGACGCTGATGGCGCCGATGCCCTGGGCGCCCAGCTGGTGCAGGATGTCACCTAGGATCTCCATCAGACCCAGCAGGTCCTGGGGCTGGGGTTTCAGGAAGCTGTCCAGAAGCCTGGTCAGCTGGTTCCGGAGCAGGACCACCTGCCGGGAGACGCGGCCACCCGCTGGCCCACTCAGCGGCCTCTGCAGTGCCCTTCCCCGCCTCTCCACCAGCACCATCTACCCAGGCCAAGTCCCCCCTCTGAGGCCACCTCTCCTCCGCACTCCTGGACCCCCTTCGCGCCCAGTGGAGACCCGGCCCCAGCCTCCAGCCAGGGTCTTGGAGGAGGACGTGTGCCCAGAGACCCACAGGGCAGGAGGGGGAAGGGCGTCCCCATAGAGGCAGGTGTAAGCTCTCCGTGTCTGGGTGGAGTATGGACGGACGACCTGGCAGGAGTGCTTCTGGTTAGGGATGTCTACCTGGAAAGGAGGCCGGGGTCGCGGACCTCAAAGTCGCTGAGCCCCTTCTGGTCCAGAAAGTCTAGGACCCGCAGCGCTGTGCAGTGCAGCAGGGTGTCCCCAGCCCTCCCCGTCTGCCCCGCCCCGGCCTCCTGTGCCTTCCTCATCCACCCCTTCCCAGGTGACCTGTGGCAGAGGCTCTTTTCCACCACGCCTTTCTCCTCACCTTCTGAGGTTGCATGACGCTGCTGCAGAGGCCCTTT
>SJYC01131185.1:0-21566 GCA_006408675.1 Madoqua kirkii | reverse complement strand
TTTTCTCTTTTCACTTTCATGACTGGAGAAGGAAATGGCAACCCACTCCAGTGTTCTTGCCTGGAGAATCCCAGGGACGGGGGAGCCTAGTGGGCTGCCGTCTATGGGGTCGCACAGAGTCGGACATGACTGAAGTGACTTAGCAGTAGCAGCAGTTATATATGTAACTAGGAAGCCCAGATAATTTAGAATGACCCCTTCCTCAATTAATCTAAACTGTGTTTTAAGTGGAGTGAAGGCAAAAAGCAATATGAAAAAAGATTAAGGAAGCTGGCAGAAGCCAGTACAGTGTCCTTAACCGCACACTAGAACTTATTATTGCGGCTAAATCAATGAGATGAGGGAAAGATAAAGATCCTTTAAAAATTTAAAAAGTGCAGACTGCTTAACACACACACAAAATCTGAGCTCAGATTCGCCAGCAATAACTCACTTTTTAAAATGAATAGTAATTTGACAAATAATTTACCACAAAATTTCATGTAATACAAGCTATTCAAATTCAGTTAAGTATTTACTTATAGAACTTACTTGATAAAAGAGGGCAGAAAAATAGACCTGATTTTAAAGCAGTATTGCTAATTGAAAATCAATAAAAAAATGAAGGCATGACATCTCTAAGTCACAAATAGGAAATAAGTTTATAAATATTCAATATATACAGAGCTATAAGGACTCAGCTTATTGCATAATGGGACTGATATACATATACAAATATGCTCAAGTTTAAAAAGACAACTGGACTGACATTTCTTATTTGAAACATGTACAAAAGAACACAAGTTATATTAATGTATACACACCCATATGCACTTTCATGTTTTTAACACATAGATTTCTCTGGGAAAAAATGTGGTTCATGGTTTTTAGAGACATCTAAGTGTACTTATAAAATCGGAACTTTCGTTAAAGCAAAAAGTTTAATGAATTATTGTATTTCTGAATTAGGGGATAATTAAGTGTTCAAAAGGTCAGTGTGTTCTTGGAGAGACAGCAAAGAATGTCTTTACCCTAACAAGGTACTTATGAACTTGGAAATGTAAGTAAAGTCTGGGAATTCAGTATGCCTTATTTCACAAAATTTTCCTTTTTTCTATCGTATTTCTAAGCAAAACAACTATACCTTTCCAGGCCTTCCATCTTCTTTTACTGGATATCGTAAACGGTTTTTATCTCTCATGTGAAATTCTTGTTCTTCTTCAAAACTACTAACATCATCATCATCTGAGCTCCCAGGGTCCACGAGAGATTTGCAGTCTGGACCAAAACTTTGTGGCTTTTGGTAGCTGTGCTCACTTGTTATATAAGTTCCTTCCATTTTTAGGGGTAAACGAGGTGGTTCTTTATGGTTCTGTATGTGATACTTCTTTTCTTCCACATTAACTGTGTTTTGTGCCATTATTTTTTTCTCCACCCCAGCAAACACTTGATCTTGATCTTTCTTCTTCCCAGAACAAGCCCAAAGACGAAGGTCAGGATGATGTTTATTCCTTAAAACAAATTGGGAGAAACAGTTCAGGGGGTAGAAAAAAAGTGTAGTAACAAGTTTTTTGTTGTTGCTGTTTTTTTAGTTGTTGTTTTTTTTTTTAATGTGGACCTTTGCACCTGACGCAAAGAGCCAACTCACTGGAAAAGATCCTGATGTTGGGAAAGATTGAAGGCAAAAGGAGAAGGGGGTACAGAGGATGAGATAGAAGGATGGCATCACTGAGTCAACGGACATGAGTCTGAGCAAACTCCGGGAGACAGTGAAGGACAGAGAAGCCTGACATGCTGCTGTCCATGGGGTCACAAGAGTTGAACGCAACTTAGTGACTAAACAACAACCACCTTTGCACACAAGTGGGGATATCAGTTAGATCAATTTCTAGATATAAAATGCTAGAAAATGTCTGCACATTTTAATTCTGACAAGTACTGCCAAAGTGGCCTCCAAAGAGGTTGTACTAATTATGTGATAAGAGTCCAAGATAATGTGTCTTTACCACCATCCTCACTGAACACTAGAGCATGATACTACACAATTGATTCTGCAATAATTAAAATTCTGCAATAAGTAAAAGAGGAATCCTTTCCTCAAATTCTATAGTGAGTAAAAGAAGGACAATCTGGAGACATAAATCCAAATCTTGTTTCTGAAGTATAAATTTTATCTTTTAGACCTCTCATTATTTAATATCCAGAAAATACTATAATTCTTCAATAGTAGAAGGCACAGTAGGAGAGCTAGACTTGTAACTCAATAGTCCCATGGGTGGAGTCCTGCTCTGCCTTACAGGAGAAGCTTGGACAAGTTACAGAACCTCTGTCTTTGATCACCCAGCTATCACAGTAAGGTCATTACTGTAAGGATTAAGTGAAATACCATAAGAAACCAACAACTTCAGGGACCTAGAAGACTTTCAATAAATGCTAGCTAGTGATAATAACTCCTATTAGTAGAAACATTAACATAAACTGAACCTATAGGCATGAGGCAAAATTTGTCCAGCGGAAATCTTTACTGAAATTACGCATGTTCAGAAATTTATATTGATATCAAGGACAACCACATTTTTTTTTAAAGCCTAACTTTATAAGTTAGTTTCCTTCTTGAGTTTTAGCATTTGCATAACTTTTTTATGAAGAAATTCATCTTCAGGTTTATGACATCCAACAGAAGCAAATTTCATTTGTTACTGAGAACTTATCCCTTCACTAAGCTCTAGGAATAAAATGATGAGTAAGACACAATCCCGACCTTCCAGGAACTGAAGGCCTAGTCAGGGAAGACAGACAAAAACAAGGTACACCAAAGTGCCTGACACCAGGATGCATGGAGTCTACCAAACACATGATCAGTTCCAGTTAGCCAGTAAAGCAACTACACTCCAGTAAAAATTAGTTAGAAACAAAGAACAACAGACTTAGCTTGAATTAAAACTTACACCTAACCGAGCCCCTCCCTTGGCCGCCCTTCACTTACTTGAGTATTCCGATCTTCAGCTGTAACCCATGCAGGACTTCCGTAACACCATAGACGTCAGCAAGCAGGTGGTGTGTGGAAACTATCTTTTTGGCATTGAGGTGAGAGTAATTTTCTTTTAAAAACGATAACCCACACATTCTCCCATTATTCAACCAATCCTTATCATAGCGATACTTTGCACTCCATCTCTGACCTCAGATGAAATTGAGATTACAGTGACTAAGGAGTCCATTCACTCGAGACTTCCCTTCAACTGCTACCAGACCAATATCACTCAGTAAACAAGGCAAGCTCTAGGACTAAGAACAAATTACAAAGAAAAGCAAGGCTAGTGTTTCGAGGAGTTGGCACTGTTTAGAGTTCTTCCCACAGTCAGATTTCCTGCCCAGTACGGAAGACAAACTCCCTTAAGGATGTGGTCAGTGGCAGGTCACACCTGCAGAGGACTACCTTTTTATTTTTTATGTATCTGTCATCTGTTCTCTAAAAAGGTTAAAGGGCTAGATAGAAACTAGGAGTTGAACTGGATGAAACATAGAATTCTAGTTAAGTAAATAGGGACCCCCTCCTTCATGTCTAAGAGCTCTGTATCTATAGAATCTGATATAATCCTATATCTTCACTATCAACAGTGACTATATCCAGTTACAATCAGCTGCTTCTATGTCTGTGTCCCCTACTATACAGTGAGCAAGTGGACAGCATGGTGACCTCTTACCTCATCTTACCTCTAACCACAGAGATTGGCAAACAGAAGGAATCCCATAAATGCTGCTAGATGAATGAATAAACAAATGCCTACATTCATGAAGGTTTAAGTAACTCCGCTGCTTCTTCGTGCTATTTATCTGATAGACACAAGAAAAGGCAGCAGCCTTTATCTGAGATGCCTGCATGGGCTCTGCTGGGGAACTGGAAGCACACACCACACGCAGGACACTGCTGCTCAAAGAGCCCCTGCAGCGAGGAAGGCCCAAGCGCGGGGGAGGCAAGCGCAGGAGCTCCTTCCGGCGCCGCCAGTCTAACCGTCTCAAGCACAAGGCACGTGAGGCCCAGGGTCCTACTTGCCCTGTCAGTGAATCAAAGGGGTCGGACATGGTCCCTGGGCATCCCACCTGCTCTAATACTGCAAGGTCATGCAGCACTCCCAGAAGCTTGTTCAAAACCCCGTCAGGAGGAGCCCGAGTTCAGGCTATGAACCCATTCAAATAACTATAATTAGCCTATTCAGAAATCAACACACAGGAGTACATTAAAGAGCGAGTTCTTCTCCAGGAAAAAGCTACAACTCGGTCCTTCCCGTAAGGCGTTAATTATGCTGATGAATTTATGCTAATGTTTTAAGTAACTGATGTGGAAAATAAAACTAACAGTAAAAAACACTTTGAAGTTTTAACAAGGAAGCAGTGTCTAGCTGACACGGAAGGTGGGATGTCAGGTGGCGGATGTACAGTGGGCCCTGTGAGCGCAGGAGGGGTGGAGGCTTACCCGGGGGGTCCCGGCAGATGTAGCAGAGGTACTGCTCGGGGATGCTCTCCTCCAGCAGCCCCATGCACACGCTGTGCTGCCAGCACAGGCACTCTTCACACTGCCGGAAGACAACCGCGTTTCACTTGCTGGGAACCAAGACAAGCCCCTTCTCTTCAGCTAGCTGGCTGAGTCCCCCTGCGGCTTCGGCCCGCTCCCTTCTTAATCCACCTCACAAAAGCGAGTCAGGACTTACCATGAGCTTTACTTTACTTAAAGTAGACTATTTCAGGAACTTCCTCTTGTTGCACCCATTAACATGTGCTTTAGTAAACTGGTTTAATCATTAAGTCAAAAACTACGTCTCCTATTTCCCACATCCTTAAAACTTAAAAATGCTTATTAAAGTAGAGAAATTAAAAAAAGAAAAAAGCAACTTCGAAGCATTGTGGTGAACCTACAAACTTGTAGTTCTCTTATTGGAGAAAACCACTGGAAAGCGGGGAAAAGAAGAGTAAGAGGGAAGTTACTATTTCTTCGTTTCTACAACGAACACCTCCAGATCTTCCAAACGTCATCACAAAACATGGGTTATGCTTTCCTTTGTCTCAAAGATCCCTTTCTACAGGGAGAGGTGATATGTAACGGTAATCCTTGCAACAAAGCTTTCCTTTAATCTTCGATATTATGGAAACTCTGTTTCAGTATCTGCCCTTTAAAGGGTGACTACATAACATAAATTACTAGACAACAGGATCCAGACCAGTAGGAGACAGTTCTATGGTCTCCCCTTCAATGTGGAAGCTTAGCCATTTTAATGGCTCTTGAAAAGAATTTTAGCTTGAAAACCTCAAAATAAACACCCTGGAGACGGGTCCTCGGGAAAGAAAACTACACTTCATCTGAAGATGAGACCTGCCAGTCATTAAAACTGGTACTTTAAACATGATGACAAGCTAGAAACTTCCATCTTCCAAAGGATGGGGAGGAAAAAAGAGAACACAGATGCCCCCATGCACATGCCGAGCACCTGGACCGATTCCGTGTGAAGGGAACACAGGTCACCTGAATCATGAAGCCATTCTCCTCGTCCAGCTCACAGATGCATCGCACAATTTCATTAAGGGCGTCGTCTTCATCCTGAGACTCTTCAAAATTCGTTGAATCAAAGTCCTGATTGTACTCATCTCCACTGAGGAGCAAACTCTCCGTGGAAGAATCATCCAGGAATTCCATGTCCGATAAGTCTAGAACATACATAAAAGTGCACTCAGCACTGCTTTTTCCATTTTTATGTCATTTTCTAGAAATAAAGGTGCTGTGGGAAGTGCATATAAGCTAGTAAGTATTTAGACAGGGAGGACGGATGAATGGGAACAGAGTATTTGTTGTCAGTCAAAGAAACAAATGATTTTTGAAGCTTGGGTGACTGTGATTGTTTTACATCTTATGTTAATACCATTACAAGTGACTCAGAAAGTACCTTCTAGTCCAGGTGCTTATAGAAGTGATGGCCAAAGTGGATATTAATAATTAAAATAGGCAGTCTTCAAATGCTTTCACAAACATTATCCCTTCTGATCCTCACAGCAATGGGTCACAGAAAGAGGTTTTATTATTTGCACCATACAGATACACAGCACTGCAGGGAAGTGAAAGAGAGTGCCTAGGAGCTAACAGCAACACGACTGTTTAACAGTCTCAGTAACAGGAACCACCACTGCACTTCAGAGACAGCAGGGACCACGTGAAGCACTTCATATATAAGACACAACCTGCCAGGCAGTGCAGCCACGTGTGGTAACGCCAACTGCATGCCAGGACTGCCTGATTCTAGGGCCCGTGCACTCACGGTTCTCACCAGGATTTCTTAAATCGGGATTATGAGTTCCCTGAGGAATTTAATAACATTCTAAATTTCATTTCGATAAAAATCCGCCCCCTTCCCCCCCCCAAAAAAAACAGTATGTCCCAGAAGTTAGATTATATGGATGACCACTACAAAGACTCTATTTAAGTGCTAGGTTTCAGGTTTGTTCTTATAACAGGGTCAAATCAAACACTACCATTTAGCTCAGGCTACTCAGGAAAAATAACTGAGGCAAATATAAGGATATACTTGAGAGATGACAAAGGGAAATAAATGACGGCAGGACACTAGAGGTGTGCCGGAGTATGGGTGGAGAAATGCTGGGGAACCTGAGTCGTCCCACTGCCCGGAGGCTGCTAAAAGGGGGCCATCCTCAAAGCAGAGAGGGCTTCTTACTCTCTACTTCACCTCCCTAACTTGTGTCATGTGCTCAGACATTCCTCCACTGCTGTTTATTCACCTCCCTTTTCTAGAATGTCAGCGTCCAGGAGAACAAGGGCTTTTGCACTGCTGACTGCTCCACACCCAGTGCTCAGAGTGAAGCCTGATATATATGACAGCTACTCCAGAATGTTTCTGGAAGTGGGGAGGAGGGAGTCGTGATATAGAGAAAATTTCCTTTTCAGACTTAATCAGATGTAAGCTGCCTGAACTCAAACCAAGTAATTCATGGTATTTGTATTCCAAATATTTCATATGCTTTAGTTTCCTTAACAGTTTCCAATCCTGGCTATTTTTTCCCTGACTCAATGTTTTTGAATGTTTTGTTTCTGATTTATAAAAAGTTAATGTTTTATAGAGAAACACATGTTTTTTCTCCTTAGAATCTTGGGACATCTTGGAGAGTGAAGTCAGTAGCAACGAGGATAATGGTAAAGAAATACAAGAAAACATTCAAGCAGCAAGAAGTAAATCAATTAGCTATTATGAAATATTTTAATATTAAAATCTGAGTAAGAAATTTCACTTATTCATACTCTTCCTAACTTAAATCCAAAATCTTTATTTTTCTCTTGGGCTTTCCTGAACATAAGTTCATGTTTCAAAATGCCAGACTAGAACAAAGATAAACAGTTTCAAACACTGTTGCACACATACGTGGTATTAAACAGATGGCAATCATAACAGTAATGAATTTAATTTAAAAACTATTACCCTTAAAAGAAATTAGGGTATATCTTACATGGGCTTGTATAACCGAAACAGCCAGGCTTTGTGGCGTTAGAAGGCAAATTTGATATACTGGCCAGAAAATCCAGTTTGACTAACTCACAAGCATTGTAACAATATTCGGCTGAATTCTGGAGGCTAAGTAAATGGGTCACAGGGTTGGAAGTAAGAAAAGCAGGTACAGGTTCCCTCTTGCACTGGACCACCACCTGATGACAGCTCTAACCAAGCGGCCCCAGCACACTGCTGCCCCCAGAACTATCACTCCTGTTTCCAGACATAGTCCCCAAGTGCGCTGTCCAAGTCAGCACTGCCTGGCAACTGGCTGGAACCCAGAAATTCTCTGGGTAAGGCTCAGAGATCAGGTGTAAGAAGTTTTCTAGCTGGTTCTCATGCACCCTTGCGTTTGAGAACCTCCCCACTTTCCTTCTCAGGGCTCAGCGCTTGAATATATGAAGAGCAAGGGAAGCCAGCCGACCGGAGGGCACACGCTCAGGACACTCCTTCCAGCCCCGCTCACCTGTTCTAGTTCCGGCCACACCATTCGCCCACCCCCTTCTCCATCACTCTGCATAAACAGGCAACCGTCAGGCCTTGATGACTCACAGGATGGGGGTACCTGATTTTCAACACCAGCTACCAGGGCTGTCTTGCCAGGATCTGCCCTTCCAAAACCCCCAGACCTATACCCTGCTGCAGCACCTAAAATACCTGGTATTTTAGCCTCACACCAATGAATATAATGTACACCTGAGGTTAAGAACCACTAGCCCAAAAGGGAAAAGGGGATGGACCTTTTCCCTAGTCCTCCCTCTGCTTTTCTTAGACTTGAGATTTTAAAAATCTCACAAGTGCTAAGTGCTTATTTTAGGGTCAAGGGAAGAATATACTTTTCTCACTCGTGAGCTAGAGGGGAGTTAGGCCTGGAAGAGGCAGGCGGTAACAGTGCCAAAGAGGAAACATGACCTGGCATCTGCCACGCAGGGCACTCAAGAAGACAGGGCACCCTCTAAAGAGTCCTGGGATTTCACACAGGATGGAGCCCCGTTCTTTACCTTCCATTCCTTGACTGTGCTGGAGCTCTAGTCTCAAGCCGCTGCTATCAGTGTCTATAGTTAAGAGTCTCTCTCCCCATTGCTTAGCACACTGGCAGGACAGAGTCCTTACCCCCTCCACCACAGGGACTGGACTTGCAGGAGAACCTGAGCCCTTCCAACTCCAGGGCTCGTGCCATCGCCTAACTGGCTTTCTGTCAACATGCCCAACACCTGAATGTGTTCCGATCACTGCCCGGACCACATTTCCAGGCTTTTGGTTACAGAAATATCTGTGATCGGGAAATCAAAGTGTCTTTTTAAAACTAGGATAAAAATCTGGTAGAAAAAGCATTTTCTTAGGAGTTAAGATAGACCTTGGTTTGAATTTTAATTCTAATGCTAATTAGCCCTATAAGTTACTTAACCTATAAGCCTCTGTTTGCTTATACAGTGTGGGTAATAATATCTATTTTATAAGGTGGTAGTGAAGAATATGAAAATACATGTAAAAACACCCACAGAAGACCAGTACATAATGGACACTAATTGTTTCTTTACCGCCTGTCCTACAATTAAGTAGAAATGCTTATTTTACTTCATAAAATTTTACAAGTAGCTAAATTTCTAATGTTGAGATTTTCATATTGGTTTATGGAGTAACTTTTTAAATTGTGGGCCCTGCTCAGACAGGACCTGATCAAGTATGCGCTGTTCTCAGTTACACATTTAAGAATCATAAGACTTTGTTTTAAGCTTTACATGGTTACACATACTTTCACCACTAAGATCAACTGACAAGATTGCCCTTGGGTACTGATATGTTGTATTTTTCTCCGTAAACATGCTTCGCAGAGCCAGAGAACTCCCAGAAGATCGAGTTAGTGGAGAAGAGCACCTTTCCAAAAATTCTAGGGAACTGTCTTCATAGTCTGAATAGTCTGCAACATAAGATACATAGAGAAATATTAATAAAGTGTCAAGTAATCAAGAAGAGTCACTACAAAAATAATGAGAAGGTCATGTTTTATGACACATAAACAAGCATGCCACCACTTTCTCTTCTCATCCATGAGCAGCTAGATCATCATGCATCTGATGAACTGGCTTTGGCAAGAACATTGGGAGATACACCCCAGGCAGTGTCTACACAGCAGGGAGCAACAGGTTCTAACTGGTATCCACAAACTCTTATTAAGTAGTCCAGAAGTGAACAAGGATTATAGTTACATTTCCTCTTCATCATAATCACAGCTTTGTCTGAAGTTAAGATGTAGAAGATGGAAATTAACTGTTTGCTTTTCTTTGTTTTTGGTAAAGAGATTCGCATGATGTCTAGCATGTCAGTTATCATAGTGACAATTCAATCAATAAATTCTTCAGCAGAAAACCTCTGAACTACATTAAATGGTCCAGAAAGAAATCAGTCAAAGTTCTGTCTTCCTCAGCTTAGACTGAGTGGTTGAGTTGGGTGCAGTCAGAGGACAAAGATAGGAGAGAGTGTGAGTCTAGGCACATGAGGCGGCCACCAAGCAGAACACTGGGCACATCTGAACGACGGGACAAGCCTGTGGCCAGAACACAGTGAGGGAGGGAGGGAGGGAGGTAAGAAATGAGGCCAGAGTGACAGGAGCCAGATCACACTGAAGGTAAGATTTTATTTTTGGTTTAAAGGAACAAAAGTCAAAGTTTGTAAGGAGGAGCAGGATGTGACACCCATGTATTATGGAATGGAGGGGGAGTCCGGGGAGTGTGAACAGAAGTGGGGACACAGATCAGAGGCAGTGGTACAGACCAGACAAGAAATGCTGGCAGGCTGGGCTGGGAGGATGGCGGGTGAGGTGACATTTGAAAGCAGACGCAGTGATCTGCAGACTGGAGACGGAGGGCTGTGAGCCGCCATCATGGGCAATTGCCAGGTTTCTGCTTGAACAACTTGGTGCTGAAACTGGGGTTCTGAGATGGAGCAGAAGCATAAATAGGAGGTGGAGAAATCAGAAAGGAAATGTGAGTTCAGCAGGGGGCTTCTGAAAGAAGGAAGATCCTACACATTGTTAATCTAAACATGCGGTAGGGGTAGTGATGGGGGTGGGGGGGTAGGGGGGCACGGGAGACAAGCCAGGATTCAAGAATAAAAAGACAGGCCGTTCTTCCATTTTGGCAGAGGTAAAGGAGAGGACATATTCAGTTAAGCACATAGATGTGGTGCAGAAGAGATGAGCCAATATTCATATGATGGCTCCCACTTCCTCAACTGAGTTGAGGCAAAGGATGTAAACTAATGCAGATGAAGGAATAAATGAGAGGTAGAAAATGCTGAAGAATCAGAGAGTGGAAAGCAATGTTTACGAGAACAGTGCAATGCTGGTGCACAATTAGTCTCAGCCATTTGCAGTTGGTGTTTATGGGAAAAAGAATAACAGTCTCCTAAAATGTCCAAGGCCTAGTCCCTAGAACCAGTGGATATGCTGGACCACATGGGGAATTAAGGGGAATTAAGGCTGCTATGGAATCAAGCTGGTCATCAGCTGACTTTAAAATTTAGAGATTATCCTGAACTATCTGGGTTGGCCCAGCGTAATCACAAGGGTCCCTAAAATTAAGAGGGAAGCAAAAGAGTCAGTGTCAGAGGGATGTAAACTAAGACAAGATCTGAGCCGCCACCGCTGGCTTTGAAAATGGGGCAGGACATGAACCAGGACATCGGTGGCCTCTGGAATCTGGGAAAGGCAAGAAAACGGATTCTCCTAAGAGCCTCCAGAGAGGAGTGCAGTCCTGACACCTTGATTTTAGCCCATTAAGACCCATTTTGGACTTATGACCTCCAGAATCTTAAGATCATCAATGTGTGTTGTTTCTGACACACTGTTAGGCAGCAGTGTGTGGCACAGCAGTGGTCATCCTAAACACCATGGCACGGGCCATGCCAAACATGAGCTAAGTGTATTATGGGTACCAACTACTCAATCCTCACGGCTCTCCAACAGAACACCACTACTGTTAGAGCTGTTAGACACATGACAAAACAGGCAGAAAAGGTTCAGTTGCCCAAGAAGACACAGCTATCAATGGCAAAGCCAACATTCGAACCCAGACAGTCTGCCTACAGAAGCCTTACTCTTAACTAAAAAAGCGTTATTAGTGGATTTTGCATCTGATGCACACTGGAAAGCTTGTTAAAACCACTTCTCCCAGGCCTCACGCCCATGTCATTCAGCAGTGGGATGCTCCCAGACAATGCTCACACTGCCAGACCTCAGAGTCATCCCTCAGAGCCTCCCTGAACTGCAAAGCTGCCAGCATCGCCTTACTTGAGCACAGGTGTGGAAATGTGAAGGGGATCTACTAAATGTTAGCCAGGTACTGAGTACTTCATAACAATCACCTTATGACATCCTAACAATCAATCTACATAGCAGAAACTATCATCACCATTTTACACACAAGGAAGCTGAAGTGTGTAGAATTTAAATAACTTAAGCTCTAAGTGTCACAATCGGGATGTAAACTTGCACACTCAGCTCTCAAAAGCTGCCCTTTTACTGATACCTATTATAAGGCCCTCTCAGAGAAACTGGAAGTATTTGTTCAGTATAAAAATAATGGTAGAAACCTCAATTTGGTAATAAAAATAAAACATGGAGGACATTTAATCTCTGTACAGTATATTAGCATTGAACAAAAATAAAATTTCCTAGCATTCTACATGGATGCATGTGAAGTCGCTTCAGTTATGAGCTCCTCTGTCCATGGGATTCTTCAAGCAAGAATTCCAGAGCAGGTTGCCATGCCCTCCTCCAGGGTGATCTTTCCAACCCAGAGATGGACCCAGGTCTCTTAAAGTCTCCTTAAGTCTCCGGCAGGTGGTTTCTTTACCACTAGTGCCACCTGGGAAGCCCTAGCATTCTACACCAAACCTGTATTCCCCACTCTCATGCCCTATGGCTATTACGAGTAGAAGTCTACTGCTATGGTTCAGGGTTAGAGCAAAGGTCACCTTCTTCATAAAACTTCACCAAGTAGAATTTATTTTGTATCACTTTTACCATACACACAACACATCACGGTAGATATTTATGCATACTCCTTACCACTCCCAACATACATGCTTGCTTACAAACACCTAGAAGGGAATCATTGTTTTTACTATACAATACTTTGGATTCTCTTTGCATTTCTCATTCTAGTTTTCTTAAACCTCTGTATGTCTTCAATTTCTCCATATTTACACATACATAAAAGACAAGGAGATGAAGCAATTTGCTTAATATAATGAAGTTAAACACTGGCAAAGATGTCACTCAAATAAAATCCCAACATAGCCATTTCTCAAACACATGGACTGAACACAATGTTAACTTTATATTATGTAAACTAATTCTGATAATCAAAACATCTGTCAACCCACAGTTGTATGGAATAATTATAAAGGATTGTTTAACTACTATTTTCCATAGCTTCATTTAAACTAAAAGATTACTAAGGACTCAGTATGTTAACAGACATAAGAAAAGAAAAATGTTATTATGTAACTAATTCTGATAATCAAAACATCTGTCAACCCACAGTTGTATGGAATAATTATAAAGGATTGTTTAACTACTATTTTCCATAGCTTCATTTAAACTAAAAGATTACTAAGGACTCAGTATGTTAACAGACATAAGAAAAGAAAAATGCATAGCCTAGAAAACAATACGTAAGGCAAGGAGGTCAAAATTAACAACACAGCATGAAAATTAAGACTCAGAAGCTAGACTGCCTGGGTTTCAATCTGCTTTTCTCCACTTACTAGCCATGTGAGCTTGGACAACTCTTTTTATCTTTCTGTTTTAGTTAACTGTTTATAAAATGGGGATAACAGGCCTCACCATGAAAGGTTAATGTGGGGCTTAAATGAACTAGTATAAGTAAAATGCTTAGTATCTGGTACATAATAAGCACCACAGGATATGCAAAATTGCACTGAGTGGTAAAAGAATTTTTTAAACTCCTTGATGGTAGTAACTACAGACTAAAATACATCTTCTATGAGGAACACATGCAGTAATAATGTGAATTCTTTAAAATTTAAGATGTTCTTAAAATTTCAAAGTTATTTAAAATCCTCTATTTAAGTTTAAAGAACACTCTTCTAATTTAATCACCTGGGGGAAAGTATCATTTCCAAGATGAATTAAATAGCCCAGAATAAATTTTCCTCAAATGTAATAATTAATTGCAAAGATGCTAGTGATTACCCGATCTAACACCTGCTGTGTACAAAGAGCAATGCTCCTATGCATTGCTAGTCTTTACCAGGAATCTGTTTTCAAAGTTAAGATTTTCATTTATAGATCTGATTTTACAATGCAAAGATATAAGGTTCTTTTTAATTTAAAAACATACAACCTTTTTTTAAAGGTTTATTTCTTTAATATGTGCTTAGTTGCTCAGTCATGTCTGACTCTTTATGGGCTGTAGGTCACTAGGCTCCTCTGTCCATGGGGATTCGCCAGGCAAGAACACTGGAGTGGGTTGCCATTTCCTCCTCCAGGGGATCTTCCCAGCCCAGGGATCAAACCCATGTCTCCTGTGTCTCCTGCATAGCAGGCGAAATCTGTACCTGCTGAACCATCAGGAAAACTCCATGGCTCTTTATAAATAGTATCACCATAGGTCATGGTGGGCTACAAGTCTGAGGTGCAAATTTTCTCTGAACTTGTCCAAGACTTAAGTCATCCCTGGAGAAGGAAATGGCAACCCACTCCAATATTCTTGCCTAGATAATTACATGGACAGGATAGCCTGGAAGGCTGCAGTTCATGGAGTGGAAAAGCCGAATATGACTAAGCGACTTTCACTTACTCATCCTAATCATTCTCCTTTCCTTAAGACATCGTTTCCTGCAATCTCACTTGCGGTCACTGTCCCTCACTCTCCTACCAAGTATGGCCTGCTTCTTACTTTGTTCTTCATCAGCCACTCCCTGCTGTCTGTTCCCCACTGTCACAGGCGCTTCAGTACAGGAGATTCTGCATCTGCTACAGCGTACTGGAACAGTCCTGTCTGCTGACGTGACATTAAGGTGACTTAAGAAAAGCATGGCCCTTCCTGCCCTGATGCTCCGGTGTCTCCACTGGAATACCCTCCGCTAGTTCATCTGGCATCCGGCCTGCAGTGTGACACTTGTCATTTCTCATTCTGATATATCATCACAGGAGAGAAGTCACTAAGCAGGAATCTGTGGCTCCTGGTTTCTGTTTACCTAACTTTTGGTTCTCTCCAGTATGGCTTCCACAAAGTTGTCTGTGAAGGGGTGGGGTCAGACAGAAAAGCTGAGGAGCAAGGCAGAGTGTCTAGGAAGTGGGTTCCAGTTTTTAAATGCCATTTTGATCCCATATCTTCAAATTTAGAGTTTAAGAATACAGAAACTTTATATTCTGTGGGAAGATGAGATGCTATTTTTGACCTATAGAGAGAACTAAAATCTGAAGAATTGAGCAACAATGATTACAGATTCTGAAAGTACCTCACGGGTGTCATAGTTTCTGGAACTGTTTTTTGTTTAAGTGTCTGATGCATATGGGGGGGAAATGGGTATGACATAAAGCCGGTAAATACTACAAAATGCTCAGATAGCCACCATGCACTCTGAGAGAGCATCACCGTCACTTTTGGAAGGTTCCTTTGTGCCACCTTCCAATGTGAACTAAAAAGTCCTTTCTCTACCCCAGAGGCAACATTAATTCTGAATTTCTATTCATCATTCTCCTGCTTTCCTTTATGCTTTTGCTACATACACTGGAATCTCTAAAAAATATACTGCTTAGTTTTACAACGTTTAGATGTTTACATAAATGAAATTGTAAGACTGTACATGTTTTTCTCTGTGACTTGATTTTTAGTTTATCCATTTTACTCATCAGATTCCAACAGGTATCATCCATTTATTCTACACAGTGACACAGATCCCACTGAAGGACAGGTGGACCCAGGCCAGCACCAGTGCTGCCATGGACAGTCTTGCACACGTCTCCTGACAGACCGTGTGAGTTTAGTTCGGAATCTGGGGTCAATTCCACTCTCATCAGAAAAACATCGTGGCTTTTCCATGGAGGTTGTACCACTGCCTCCACCTCCTCAGCACATCTGATACCTTTCACCTCATAATTTCTGCCAGTATGGCAGAGAGGAAATAGATTTCACTAGGTTCTGCAAGTATATTAGGCAGCTTCGCCTAAGAGTGTGCACTGTCTTATATAACCACTTTCAGGTTTCCACTTCTGTGAAATACCTATTAAACTCTTTTGTCCATTTTCCTACTGGGTTTTCTTTCTCTTTCTGATCTGTAAGGGCTTGAAAAACATTCTGAATATTAATACTCTGTCAGGTATTTATGTTATGATTATTTTCTTATGGTTTGTGTTGTTTTTTTACTCTCTCTGTAAGGCTTTTGATGAACCAAAGTTCATTTCAGTCTAGTCACATTTTCAACCTTTTCTTTTGGGTTAGCATTCTTCATTTAGAAATTTCTGCCCAAAGAGCACAAAGATGACTTTCTATACTTTCAAACTTCTATAGTTTTGTCTTTCACATAGGAAGTCTCATCAATATCAGTCTGATTGTTGTACATGGTGTAAGGCTGGAGTCCAGTTTTATTGTCACTATATGGATTATAAATTATTCTAATACCAATTAGTTACCTACCAAACTAAGATGTCAGCTTTGAATAAACTAAGTTTTGAAACATGTATGATCTGCTTTGGATTATTCTGTTCTTAACACATTCTATTCCTTCAAAATACCTCCCTGCTTTGATAACTGAATAGTAACTCTCCTTATTCTTCTTCAAGAATGACTGTCTCATTCTTGGCTCTTTACTCTTCCATGTTAAGTTCAGAATCAGCAATGAATCTATAGATTTATTTCAAGTGGCACCTTTTCCACAGTAATCTACTACCCCATGAATATGAGTCATTTCCCAATTATTTAGGCTTTATGTTTCTAACTAAAGTTTTACAATCTGCTATTCAAACTTTTTTTTTTAAATTTAAGTACACACAGATGCATCAAACTGTTTTTCTACATTTATTGAACTATGTTACTGTGGTGAATTTCATTAATTCATTTTCTAATGTCAAACCACTTTGCATTCCAATCCTATACGGTCATATTTTTAAACATCCTGCTAGATTTAATTCCATGTCTTTTGCCTCTTTGTCCACAAATAAGAATGACCTGGACCGCCCTTTTCCATACTGTTCTCTTCTGATTTTGAAAGCAAAGCTATTTAAATCAATTAAAATAAATTTGGGGGCTTCCCAGGTGGTTCAGTGGTAAAGAACCACTTGCCAATGCAGAAGACTTGGGTTCAATTCCTGGATGGGGAAGACCCCCTGAAGGAGAAATTGGCAACCCACTCCAATATTCTTGCCTGGGAAATGCTATGAACAGAGGAGCTAGGTGGGTACAGTCCATGGGGTCCCAAAAGAGTTGGATACAACTGAGCGCCTAAACAACAATAATAACAAACTGAATTTGGAGTTGTATGAGTTTCCCAGAGCTGCCCCCAACAAATTACCACAAAACTGGTGGACAGAAGTAACAGAAGTTTATTCTCTCAGTTCTAGGGGCCAGACGTCTAAAATTAGGTGTCATCATTTAATTTTGGCATTTTTCATTTCTTCCTTTTTTTAGTTCATTAATTTCTGTTCATATGTTTATTATTCATGTTCACTTCTACTTTTTGGGGGCTTAATCTTTTCTAACCTCTTAAGCTAGAGGCTTAGTTGACTTTGAGCCTTCTTTTCTTTTATAAGCATGTATAGCAATATTCTTCTCGCAAGTGCAATCTTAACTACATTTTCAAGTGTTGATACATGTATAATATTTTCATCACCTGCCAAGTTCTTAATATCTTATTTTCCCTTTGGCATTGTTCTTTCATCCATGAATTATTTTAAAATATTTTGCTTGATTTCTAAACATATAGGGCTTTTTGTCTTTTTAATAGTGATTTTAAGATAACTCTCCAGACAATAATACTGGAGTTGGTAGCAATTCCCTTCTCCAGGGGATCTTTCCAACCCAGGGATCAAATCTGGGTCTCCCGCATTATAGGCAGACTCTTCACCATCTGAGCCACCAGGAAAGCCCTTAAAATGTGTTTCGGCTTGCTTAAAGTTGCATCCCATGCCGCTAAGTCTGCTAAGTCGCTTCAGTCATGTCCGACCCTGTGCGACCCCAGAGATGGCAGCCCACCAGGCTCTGCCATCCCTGGGATTCTCCAGGCAAGAACACTGGAGTGGGTTATCATTTCCTTCTCCAATGCATGCAAGTGAAAAGTGAAAGAAGTCACTCAGTCGTGTCCGACTCTTAGCGACCCCATGGACTACAGCCTACCAGGCTCTTCCGTCCATGGGATTTTCCAGGCAAGAGTACTGGAGTGGGGTGCCATTGCCTTGGTCCATTTTAATAAATGTCTGAGTCTATTTGGAAAAGCTGTCTACTCTGCAGCTGCTGAGTTCAGTGTCCTGGACAGGTCTGTTGGATCAACTACGCAGCTGCCTTCTTTCTTATCCTTAGAGACACTTCTGGGTTTTGTTAATTTATTAATTATTAAAAAAGATATGATGACATTATTCAGTGATAAAACTTAGAAAGAGGTAAAGTGAACTCAACCTTTATCACTATATGGTAACCTCCAATCTCTAAGAATGATTTTTGCTTTAATGACTATTTAGTGACAAGCTATTGTTAGAAAAATCATTTGTTTTTCCTCCAAGCTTTTCTAAAAATATTTTCCCTCACTTCTGGAAAGCTAATTGAAAGGACTTTAAATTCAAGATTGAGAGAAATTCCTTCACAGTACACAGAGGGGTACTTGTTCAGGGTACCTAGTCCACCATAATGCTGGCAATGAAAGACTCTAGTCACTGCAAGGACTAATTTGCAGACCATTTAACTTACTGACTGTAGCTAAACAGGCAAGACAAAGGAAGGCTACTAGACGAACTGCTCATACTGTCCTACCTCCACTGTGTAAAACAGGAAAGCTAAAGGAACATTAGAAAATTAAAAAATAGGAATCACCATTTTAGCGTACAGTCAGCCTTCTGTATCCATAGGTTTCGCAACTGTGGATTTAGCCAACTGCAGATCAGTTTTTCTTTCCATAGATGTACGTAGAGCCTACAAGTATGAAAGGCTGACTACACCATGCCATTTGATACGAGAAACTGGAGCATCTGTGGATTTTGGTAACTGCTGGGAATAGTACCTCAGATACTGAGGAAGGACTGTACTTACCATGCTGCTTAGATTTCTTTTTCTTTTTCTTCTTCTTCTTCTGCTTTGGTTTGTAGTGATCTTTGTCCCTCTTCTCTTTTCTTTCTTTATCCTTTTCTTTTCTCTTACCTAAATGACAAAAAGTGAGTCAGTTAGTAATCATGACTGATCCCGAGTTGTTCCTTTGTGGTTAACCTAAAAGCAGCATTTATGGTTTAATCAGCTATTCCAGTCACCTGCCCAGAGTGGATGGATTCAATTAAACTGTTCCTGTCATGAGTCTGGAACTCCTGATTAGCTTACTGGGCTATAAGAGGGAATCTTCATTAGCAGTGTTGAGAAATCCCAACTCCTGACACCTTAAAGTTAACACAGACAGTAGTTAAAATTCTTAAATGAGTAATGTAACTCAGTTTTCTGATGTGGCAAGAAATATACTCCACAATTTAAGAAAAACTTGACCGAGGAGACTCAGCATTTCCACACAAAATTTAACAAGAAAATGTATTAGAAGATTCAAAAAACTAGAACTTTTTTCTTTTGGAAAAATATTAAAAAACTAAGTCAAATCCACAAATAATTCCTTCAGTCTTTCAATATTTTCCACATATATAAGAATGAAGATAAAATGCACAAAGAAGTAAAAACAACTTATTAAGCTAAATTTTGTCTTAAAATTTTAAAGTATTTCTTTTTTCTCAATCATATGCACTTTAAGGAAAATGAACAGATGTTAAAACAGTATCCTAGAATACTTTATTTAAAATTAACTCATCACATATATTCAAATATTGTCCAACTCAGAAAGGTTTAGCCCACAGCTTATCAACCACATCGAACCAACTTTGAGTAACTCAAGCTCCAGGGAGCTAATTTGTAGAATATTTAAGACTATTATCCATTATTCCAAAACTTACAGTCATCATAGCACAGAAGACAGAAAAGACAGCAGAAAATTTAATATCTTTTTATAAAGAAAGTACCAAAAAAAATGGCTGGGGAAAAAAAGGCTATTTCAATTTACCATCCATTCTCTAAGGATCAACAATATTAAATGGTACCATATTTTTAAACAGTCATAATTTCAAAGATGTTCAAAAACATCAAGTTCTCAGAGAAAGCCTTAGGGTTCCTTGACAAAAAATACACATACTACTACAAAACATGTACTAAGAAACAACATATTTGGAGGTGAATAAACTAATAAACACTAAAACAGAGGATCACTTACACCTACAGGAGCACTAACAGGTAAAAAGTAAGGGACAGACTACGTCCTCCCACTGCCAAGCCATCTACAGTCTTTTGCTTAAAGATTACTTTCTGTTCATACCAAATGCAGTTGAGCTTTTTTCTTCCAATTTCACTTTTTTTTCCATTTTCAATATTCCTGCAGGTTTAGGGGAAAAATACGTAAGTTTAGTCAGAAAAGGTTAAGAGTATGGGACAATGTTTTAAATCACAATTGCTCACAAAACTCTACCCAAGACTCTTTTCCCCTAAAGGTCTACATTATTGCCTGAACTAGTAACAAAGAAGTGGTATTTCTTACTTCAAAGAAATAAGGAAGACGTTTGGTTCTTCAGACTATTCAGATTAGATTCCTAGTTCTACCATCTATTAGCTGCACAGTCTCAAGGAAATCATTTAATCTCTCTGTGCTTCAGTTTCCTTATCTGCCAAATAGGAATAAGAGTATCTACCTACTACTGTTACCAGCACTACGTGAGTCAAAATACGTAAACTGATTATAGTGTCTGATAAATAATGAGTGGGTTTTTTTTTTCACTTTTCTCCATTATGGTGGAGTAATTTGAGACAGCATCATTTCTAGAAATAGCATAAATGTGTGTCTAAACATAAAAAAATGTTAGGGTGAATGCACTGGGCAATCAGTTAAGATCAACTCTGGCACCACAGCCTTTGGCAACCCAGGAGATGTTGGAATGCACTCCAGCAGTAGGTCCATGTAACATTTCTGCTCCTGTGACAATTATGACAAAATGCTATTCCCATCATCCAATGAAATACCAAATTTCATATCAAATTATTCTGGTTTTCAACAATCTGCACAAATTTTTTAAACTAATATTTAACCTCTGTTGCCTAGAACAAATGAATACCTCTGAACTCCATCAAATGTGTTATTAGGTAATGAGAAAAACCAAAACAGAATTATTCTATAAATCATTTTTGGTCTTTATCCAAATGTAAGATATAAAGGCTTACTAACACATAAAAAATATACAACTTAATGGCACTTAGGTATTATTGTCTAATAGTCCAAAATATATTCTTGAACCAATAGTACACTTCAATAACTGTGTCGCTGACAAAACACACTAAACCAAGCTTCTAAATTCATATTCAGCTATTCCCAATGCTAATATCTTATCTGTGTCTAGAGTTAAAAGACTCTAGTATGCTTAAATACAATTTCAGTCTATTAAATTATGCTCTAATATCACCATTTATGAGTTTTTTGACTTTTAAATCCAATAAGGTATCAAAAAAGCTAGCATTTGATTCACCTTACTGCAAATAATTTACATAAATTAAATAAAACACAACAAAAATATAAAAATACCACTCAACTTGAACTAAATGTTAATGAGGTGCTAATAATTGTTTCAAATTCAGTAAAAATATTGGTAATCTCCCTGATAAAAAGATTTCTTATGACCAAAAAGTGAAAAGAACATCAAAGAGAAATGAGATTAAACTTCCTTATTATCAAGACTGTTGAACAAATGCCTCATTTCCTTTCACAAATCACTGCTTACTAACA
>SJYC01131184.1:0-22617 GCA_006408675.1 Madoqua kirkii | reverse complement strand
GGTGCTAATAATTGTTTCAAATTCAGTAAAAATATTGGTAATCTCCCTGATAAAAAGATTTCTTATGACCAAAAAGTGAAAAGAACATCAAAGAGAAATGAGATTAAACTTCCTTATTATCAAGACGTTGAACAAATGCCTCATTTCCTTTCACAAATCACTGCTTACTAACAGTGACTGCACCACAACATGAAATTTTCAAAAATTTAATGCAGTATTCTTGACAATGACAAGGCATTTACCACAGAAACAATAAGAGATTTGCATTCTAAATCTTAAGTGATGGTAGAGATACATCAGAAGCAACCCTTGACTATGATTTTTGCCCCTGTAGGGCCCTAATCTCTGGGAGCACTGAGTCTCCAGTGTGAAAGGTGGAACACGTCCAGAATCCCCTGCGTGCAAGCTAAGCCACTTCAGGCATGTCCGACTCTTTGTGACCCCATAGACAGGAGCACACCAGGCTCCTCTGTCCATGGAATTCTCCAGAGAGGAAAACTGGAGTGGGCTGGCGCTTCCTACTCCAGGGGATCTTCCTGACCCAGGGATCACCGCTGCATCTCTTATGTCTCCTGCATGGCAGGCAGGCTCTTTGCCACTGGCGCCACCTGCATGTTGTGCCTGCATGTTCAGTCACTGGTCGTGTCAACTCTCTGCAGCCCTATGGACACAGACCTCCAGGTGCCTTTCTGTCCACGGGATTCTCCAGGCAAGAATACTGGAGTGGATTGCCATGCCCTTCTCAAAGGGTTCTTCCAGACCAGGGATCAAACCTGCGACTCCTGTGTCTCCTGCGTAGCAGTCAGGCTCTTTACCCACTGAGTCACCTGGGAAGCACCTGGGGTGATTCAAATGAAAGGAACTGCCTTTCAGGGACGCCTTTTCTGGCTGGGATGTGTGGGATCCCTCAGGCACTTGGAAGACAAATAACAGTGTCTTGACCCTCAGCTCTGGAACACAGGTCAGCACAGCAGAACAGATACAGAAATTATAGTATCAGAGTGCTTTTGAACAGGAGGATCTGTTCTAGACTGTTTTCACATGTTCTGGGGGGTCCCAAACCTTCATATTTCTTTCTTTCTTTTTTTTTAATTGGAGGAAAATTGCTTTTCAACATTGTGTTGGTTTCTATATTTCTTAACTATAAATTTCAAAAGTAAAACTAGGGAACTGAGAAAAGCTTATCAACATTTAAATAAGGATATTAAAGTAAATATTCTTATAGGCAATGACAGGACTTTTAAAAACACTCATGCACAAATAGATTTAAAAATAGATCTATTTAAGAATTCCATAAAAGAACAAATGTCATTTTATGAGATGTTCTCTACATTGTCTTTATTTCACCATGCACCAAAATTTGGGAACCAAAGTACTAGATTATTAGTTAGCAGAATAGTGATTTGTAAACTAAATTTTATCAACAGACCTTTTTCAAACAAAATATTACATAATGGCCAATATATATTACAACCCCACCCCTACCCCTGGCCAAACAAAAAACACGATAAAAAACAAATGGAGCTATTCAGATTAAAGCAAGAGAGACAGATCTCTGAGCCATATCTGCTTTCATGTCATGGAAAGCCTCATAATGCAGAGTGGTTTCTTCAGTGTGCTAAATATCTGGCAAAAAAAAAAGAGGCTATCCCTGAGACTCTCCATGGAAACCCCAGGCTTTGAATAAACCATGAACATTTGGTGTGGGGGTGGAAGTAGATTAAGGAGTCTCTGGTTGTGGTTTGGTTTGGTTTTGTACAATCCTGGAAAAAAAAAATTGAAACCCACCCTAAAACAAAAAGGCTTTCAGAAAATAAATGTGAAGTTGGTGTAAGATGATGGACTAACCACCAAACATTTAAGATGTGATGCCTGCACAACACCGGACACAGGAGACTCAGCGACTCAGTTTGATTGTTGGCCCATCCTTGCATACACTGAGCTTCCAGATTTAAACTCCTTAAAGAGGTTATAGTAATTCAGTAATTGTCATACAGACATCCAGGAGATAAATAAGAAAACCAGCCAACATTCCCAGTTAGTGACAGAACTAATAATAATAGAACTAAGACTCTATCCTTACCTAAAACTGATGGACTCTGTTAGATAAAGCATTCTGAAAAAAAAAAAAAAAAAAAAAACAACGGCACCAAGTTTTACAAGGGCACCAATGACTGGTATTGTTGTAATGTGGGCAGCAATGTATTTTTAATCTTGCTTAGTCATATTGCACGCACGCTTCCCAGTAGAACAATGTAGAGGATTAGTGCAAGTTCATTATCTCTACTACACAAATAACTAAAATCAAGTGTTAACGTATTGAGAATAGGTGTATATAATAACTGCATAATCTGCATAGTATCATCAGTTCTTTATCTTGACTGCTAAACTCAGCAGTGAGAACATAATCTGCCACAAGAGAAAGTAAAACTCTGTTAAACTATTCCACAGTTAAAGACGAACATCCTCAGTCATTCTAAATACTCCAAGAATTTCAATTTAGAAAAAACACCCCAAAAAATGTCTTTGATACAAGCTCTGGGAAATAATGTTTTCTACAGAAGTTTTAAAACTCAACAGTAACAAAGCTTACTTTTATAATTAAGATGGAAATGAACGAAGTAAAAACTCTTGGTACTTTGACTTCAGATGGAAGAAAACTTGGGGTGCAGAGAGAAGGCCTACAAACACTGTAAACCATTTTCAAGAGCAGCTAACAAAAATGTTAAGAGAAAAAAAGCATGCAGACCACTGAGAATTTCCATCCAAGTCAGACAGGTTCACAAAGTTTTAATCAAAAGGTGTCCAATTAGAACACAACTTGAATTCTATTATTTCCCTCAAAAAATAAAAAATTAAAAGAGATTAAGAGAAACAATCCCTCCCAACCCCACATTCAAATACACTCAAATATGTTGTGACTGTGTTCAACCCTAATAAATAAGACTTTCAGTTAATTAACATTTAAAACCATGCACTTCCTTGACTCAAGCAATTAAAGTTGCCAGTCATCACCATACTTAAAACGGTCATCACTCTTCAACGAATTTACAAACTCATCACATTATAAAACCAACTCCTCTCTACCTTTCACTTTCCCAAAAAACTACCTTGCTACTTGGACTTTCTCAAATGTTATTTCTAATACTTAAATGGGGGGGTGGGGGGTGATCATGCCTTCCCTCTACCCCAGTGCATCTTAACCATTATGAGAAATAAGAACCACACCTCAATGATAATTACCTGTATCTCCACAAATATGCTAGAAATTCTGGAAACAATAACACGAGGCTAGTATTCTGATTAGACACAAAATCACTGGAGTCATGGATTTCCATACACAATCACTACTTTGACATTTTAGGATACATCATCAGGCTAGCATAACTTAGTTACAATATACACCTATTTACACAGGTCTATCTTTCAGTCTTGTTACCATTAGAAAAAATTACATATATAAACCAAAATACAAATATTTTCAAATGCACAACTATAAATAATCTCCCCAATGAATATATAGTTTAACTTGAACATATTTTTATGTATTCAGTACAGCAACAAATTCCATATTGTCAAGGCACTCTTAAGAACTTCACTTCTTAAGGAAAAGTATCTCAAAGGTTAAGGGTAATTCAGAAATCTTGTGAAAACAGGGGAAAGAAAAATCAATTATCCACAGATAGAAGGGGCTTTTAGAAAATGTCCAAAGACAATGGATAAGATTTGGGAAGTGACAAGAAATGCTTCAAAGCCTACATATGTCCAAGTTTGGGCATTGATTTTTTAAAAAAATCATGATATGGAAACACTATTGCATATAAAATAACTTCAATCTTTTTTGATTAATGGACTTGAAGATCACTGTATACTTACTATTAGTTACATTTTTACTTTCAAAGCAGGAATAAGAAGCTAATGGCAGAAATGTAAAAGCATGTTTCTTTAAGTTACTTTATTTTAATATCCACCAAAAGCCACCAGAAAAGAGCAAGCTCTATTTCAAACTTCACCCAAGGATTGGATAAAATGACTTCAGAGAAGACGCTATTAAAATCAATTATCCCCAGTACTCTTTGGCTGCAAATCAAAAACAGTTTTATGTTTTTTCCCATTTCAGAACTGACTCAGTTCAGATCTCCTTCATCCATCTAATTCTAAATTAGTAACTTGCTGGAAAGGTATTAGTATTTGCCTTTATTTTTGAATTGCACATACTCTATGCTTGAGATTAAAACCCTATAAAATTCCAAATGAAAGGCTGTAAACATATAATAGAAATACAAATTAATAGTTACATTAAAATACCAACTTGATAAAACACCTCAGAAAGGTTTCAAATAATTACAAGTATCATAAAATAATCAAAAAATGTCTTACAGAGTATGGTTGGTTTTACACTTGAAACTCTCAAAATAACGTTAAAATCAATTATGGTTAAATTTGGGAGATTCTGCTCCAAAATATGGTACTATATTTAAGATAAAGGTATATCGTTAACTTAAGCTAAGTGTTTCTTAAACATTAAGTTCTATTACAAACACTGGAAAAGACCCCAATGCTGAGAAAGATTAATGGCAGGAGGAGGAGGCGGTGACAGAGGATGAGATGGTTGGATGGTATCACTGACTCAATGGACAGGAGTTTCAGCAAACTCCAGGAGATGGTGAAAAACAGGGAAGACTGGAGTGCTGCAGTCCATGGGGTCATAAAGAGTTGGACACGACTTAGAGACTTAATGACGTTCAGTTAACTTATGCCAAGTGTTTCTTAAATTCTACTAAAATTTTTAAACCTATACAGTACTGATCCCGTTAAGTATTTTCACCAAGAACTTCTGTGATTATATTTAACTCTAGTAATTCCTACTTAGTAGATATGAGATATAAGAAAAAAGTAGGGAGAAGCAAGTCAAGTGACAAAATAACAATTATGTCCAGGATTAAACCCCATCTTTCACAGCTGTTACATAAAAGTTATTTATGAGGAACAACATATTAAAAAATGTAATTTATACATCAAACTCATTTTACCATATAAATGCAAGCCTAGCTAACTTTGTAAAAATGAATCTTTTACCTAGGCTGCTGGAGCTCCTCTTGCATCAGTCACTGCTTTGGAAGAAAGATTTGTAAGCATCTGTGTATCTTCCTTTTCTGCTCTGAGGCATTCATTATGATAAGAGGGATCTGGGGCTAGCGGTGTTGTGACTTCCGAACCACGACTTAAGTCAAGAGGGAGACAGGGTCCCAATGACAAATGTGCAACGTCAGGTACTACACAGAATAAAGAACGCAATATGTTAACAGAGGTACACTGTCTCAGTTAATATCAATGTGGATTAAAATGCTACATAAGTTAAACAGTGCCTGGCAATCAACAAAGGCACTGAACGAACATTGGTAGAATCAAATGAAGTGCTTATCTACAAAGTCCAGAGATCTTAAGAAGGAAAAAAGCAGAAATCTCTTAATACTTTATTAATCTTTATCTCTTAAGTGTTTTCTTTGTCTTCTTTTACGTTTGGATCTATAGGAAATCAATATACATTACCCTCTGGTCCTGAAGACTCTTGCTGATTTTGAGAACTGATGGAGAATACTTTCCCATCAGTGGTTGGAGAGGGAGGAGAAACCTTTTCTACAGAATCATCAGGCATGGGCAAGGTGGCTAAACGCTGCGATCTTCTTCTCCGCTCACTATGCTTGAAAGGTCTAGGGGGGTTCACAGGCTGTGGAGGACCTAGAAAAAGATCTTCAATGTTCACGAAGCAGATACATGCCGGGATCATCTTATCATATTTAAGGAGAAAAAACGGGAAAAATGATTCAAATTCTGCCCTCTGATGTTGTTAAGGTATCCACAAGGAACAGCACATGTTCCAAAAGGTATCAAAGGCAAAAGCTGCCCTCATTCACAAGGGTTAATCAAAACTTTTAAAATCTAAAGCCTACTAGAACCAAAAGAAAATAACACGGAACATTCATTTCAGGTAGTTTCCCGTGGAAAAAGACTACAGTTTATTCTCTAATTGCAGATTGTTGTTAGTTGCCATTCTACCTTTGGGAAAATTATCTCTGTATAGCCAAAGATTTCTTAAAAGAAAAAAAAAAAATATATATATATATATTCCTTTTGCTATATTACAAATCTAGAATCTCTAAGGGAGAAAAAAGACAGGGGCATAGGTAACAAAATTCTGACATGCATTGTAGAGTTAGTGCTTTACTTGCTAAAGTAAAACTAATGTAAATAATTTTATCCCACCCTCATTCCCCCAAATGGATTTTTGTAAACATATGTTTGGGCCTGATTCATTAAAAAAAATAATAATAAATTGAGCACAAATAATTTTAAGTACTCACTATGGGCAAAAAATGAGAATTTTTTAAAAATATGATAGTTCTTGCCCTCAAATGTTTTTTGTTTTGTTTGGAAAAACTGAGTCACTTGTTTCCCATCCTTTCATTTATTAAACAGAACCAAATCAAAACAAAAAAGTACCAAAACCTAATCGAAAATTGAAAAATACAGTTGAGCAAAAAAATATAGCAACTGAATGGAAGAGAAACTTAATATATTTGACTGATAGAAGGCTTCTCAGTGCCACCATTTTTAATTGCTATAGAAGATATGATATAGAGGAATTCATAAGGAAAACTGCATATTCATTTAATAATCAAGTTACTAATTCATTTGCTGTTATAAACAGCAAAATTATCTTTTACCCAGTGAATTTAGGTAATTTCTTTTTCTATGTCTCTAACTTAAATACTAAAATATGAGAAATATAGGGTCAACACAAATCTTGTCTTAAATATATCCATACCCACATTGAAAGGTTATATTAAAAAGACTAAGTAAATGCTTCAAAGATTAGCGGTACTGAAACAGTAAAATCTTTAAAATTAAGATCAAGGAAGCAGTTTTCTTCTTTCATTAGTAAAATTAATCTGAATTCTGCCCTCTAAATCCTAGAAGAACTGAATAAAATGTATTGGGAGTGGGGTATAGACAAGTGGGAACTATGACTAAATCGATCCATAAGAACAGTCTTAGGAGTTCAGGAAAATATCCACATATCTACCATGGGTCTTTCTGTATCCCATAATGGTTGTTTTTTTTTTTTGTAATGAATCAGGCCTCTAACTGTGCTTGGATCATCAGCTGAGGAAAGTCAAACTATAGTGCAATTATGGTTACTAAATGCTGAGGTTTCTTAACCAGCAGTTAGTCACTGTCCCTCTGTACAATACATCAGTCAGAAATGTATATGGATTTTGCCCCTGAGAGAGTTTCAAGCCTTCCCTGTCATATCCACTTAAGTCTGAATTTTTAAAATGCAACTTCATAAAAATACAATATAACTACAATCAAACTGTTTTTAATGTATCTTATAGGATAAGTAACTATTTTTTAAAAATCTGTGCTCACTAGTTTTATTTATCATTGAAGAAGAAAGCTGAGATACAAGCGTCAAATCCTCGACTTGTATTAATTCTGGGGAAAGTGGTGATTTAGGGGGTTTTATACACCCAGAAGAATCTCCAGATTCATGTTTGCATTTCTTGCTGCGAGCCTTCCCTGAAGACAAAGTTGAGGATAACAGTGCAGGTTTCTGAGTGTTGGCAGAACTGCTAATGTCAGCTTCATTTTTTTTCTGACTTTGAGGTTTAGGTGAAATCGCCTGAATAAATAATAAAAAATTGATATTTTTATTTTGGTTTCTTCATTTTTGTTCTTGTTTTCTATTTTTGACTGTTAAGCAACTTTAGTATCCAAAAACATTGTTAAGCAACATATAACATTTCTATTACAAATGAAAAACCAAAAAGAACCCCACAAATTATTAACTAAAAGTTGAATAGGCTGTCTTTAAAGGGATGCTGTCGACCTGTCTAAACCGTGATTTTTTTAAAATGTATTATTTATAATATTCTCAGAATATAAAATGTTACCTTACTGGACAAATATGTTTGGTGTTAAGACATACCTTTTTGGAAATCATAATTACCAATGACAATAATTGCCAATGACAAATTTGTGTTTTAGAGCATTAAAGGAATACATGTAAGCTTCTGATTTTCAGATTAAAAAAAAATAATAATGTCTTTGAGTTCAATGCAGAGGTTTAAGTAGACAATTTCCCTTTAAAGAAAGATCTCAACAGGAAAACAATGACCAAATTAACGAAACATTATCTTTAACTCATTTTAGTGCTGAAAGCTAGAGTTTCATAAGCATAATGCATCAGAAATCGAAGCCACCAGCAATACAGAGTTAAAAGACTAAAAAACAATACAAAACAAGCAACAACAGAAAAAAAAAGGAGTAAAAACCAAGTGTAAGTTAAAAACATTGGATTTAAAAACAAAATACGTCGCATTCTTAGATGAGAGTTTTTACCTTCTTCCTGCCAACTGATACTTTTAAAAAAAAATTAGAACTTTGTCAGTTCTTTCATAAAGAATACCTTAATTCATTTGGCAGTAAAATGTCCTACGTTTGTAAAATTATAAGTGAATTTGTCCAAAGACTACAGAGAATAGCCACATAGGATGGACTTGTACTCTACGGTGTTGGAATGCCTATACTCTCTCTTTTTGACATATGTATCTGAGAGCAAAGTATGAGATACACTTGAGAAAAAAAAAAAACCCTGTACTAAGATAGGCCTCTATAAAGAATCAAACTGCTAGCTCTATGAACAACATACTGGTCCCCAAGAAACCTTTTTTTACTTCCCTATCTTTTGTGAGGGATGACCAACAGGTCTGCAGGCTGCAGTTCTCTGGAATATGAAAGGTAACTGTCTGGGAACCAAATAGCTTTCTGTTCCCTGAAAATCGAAGGCGTTCATTTTTGGCAGAAAAACAATGAATATCTGGTATTAACCAGGGTACCTTTGACTGTGCTACAGATGGCATGTTAGACATACCACATTAAAGGGTGGGTGTCAAGCATTTCATTTACTCAACTGTCATCATTTCTATTCTTAAATTTACTCTTTACACACGTGTATAAGTGCAGATTCATCACTTGAAAAAAAAACCACTATATATAGAAAGGATTCCTATGCTTATTATAAAAAGTGTTGCCAGAAAAGTAATTAGAGCCATTACTTGTAAATAAACAATTTTATTGTTCATCTTCACATATGTGAGACATCACTACAGCATCCATTACTCTCAAGTTACAAAGTTATAAAACAAGATTTTCTGCAGGCTGCAGTTCTCTGGAATATGAAAGGTAACTGTCTGGGAACCAAATAGCTTTCTGTTCCCTGAAAATCGAAGGCGTTCATTTTTGGCAGAAAAACAATGAATATCTGGTATTAACCAGGGTACCTTTGACTGTGCTACAGATGGCATGTTAGACATACCACATTAAAGGGTGGGTGTCAAGCATTTCATTTACTCAACTGTCATCATTTCTATTCTTAAATTTACTCTTTACACACGTGTATAAGTGCAGATTCATCACTTGAAAAAAAAACCACTATATATAGAAAGGATTCCTATGCTTATTATAAAAAGTGTTGCCAGAAAAGTAATTAGAGCCATTACTTGTAAATAAACAATTTTATTGTTCATCTTCACATATGTGAGACATCACTACAGCATCCATTACTCTCAAGTTACAAAGTTATAAAACAAGATTTTAATACTTAAATTAGTATCTTGATAAGGTGCTTAACTTCTAAACAAGGACAAATTAACATTCTTTAAAACTTACTGAATTATGCATCTAATGCAGGTTTTACCCAAAAGTAAAATATAACATAACAATTCCCTAATACAATTAAGTAATCTATAATTAATAATCTGAGAACTGGGGTTCAAGACCACAGAGTTTGAACTTTCTTAAAGTAAATAAATTCCTTAGCACAGTAAGTTTGGGCCTTAGCCCTGTTATAAATCTACGTCGTGAGTGAAATTATTTTACTCATTAGGGCAACATAGGTTAGTGACAATACCGCTTCTTCAAGTCATACCAACTGAGATGTAATTAAGAATTTTAAAACTCGGCTTTTTAACTCTGAAGCAGGGCAAACAGTATAAGAATTAAGAGTTTGGTTACAAAACAGTTCACATTGAAATCATTCTGAATGACAAAAAAGGGGGCAACAGTATTATGTTCCTTAAAAATCTAAAATAATTTACAAACTTTTCATTATTAATCACTGGTCTCTTTGTTACAAAACTGGCAAGGACTCTCAAAATTTTCTTAATTATGTGAATAAAAACAGCCGAGTTACTTGATTTTTCTCCATTTTAGGCTCAGTTTCAAAATGTTGTTTTCTATACTTGTCTCTGAAAAGAGCACTGCCCTCTACACTAACTTCCACACACAGTAATTTTCACAATCACATTCTTCTCAGTGGGATTGTGCATAATGAAAGATTGACATTGTAATGAATTTTCCAGAAACATTTTATTACCCAAGTCCCTGACTTATTGCATTCTGAGAATACCATAAACAGTGGTGAAAATACAAAATATTGTTATATCTGGGACGTTTAATATAATACACAGTAAAAAAAAAGTCATTTAAAATTTGGTTGATATACTGACAATAACGGCAAAGACTTAACCGTTTGATGACCACAGAAAATCAGAAGGCATGATTCACTGACATATTAATCAATTTAAAAGATCACTGATTTAATACAACATTAATGGAGGTACCGAAACAATGCACTATTATCAAACAGGCCTAAAATAACCCTGAAAAACTCAATACAATATCAATTAAATTTGGACTGTTTTTTAAAACGCATATAGAGAAGAGCAAAAGGTACTCGTTTTAAAGTCTTCTTTATTAGGCTACTAATAAAGAAATAATACAAAAAGGATATAGTAAAACTACATTAAGGCTCAGATTTTAAAACAGGAGAACCAAGGAAATCCAGTTATGGCTATTACTGTGTTCTTATAGTCTAACAGTGCCCCAAAAGGTAAGCCCTTAAAGAATGGAAAAGCATGCACAGTCCACTATATACAGGTATTGTGGGAATCTGAAGGTAGCCAAGGCAAAATCTAGCAACTGCAACCTTCATTTTCAAATTCCTCTATTAGGTGGTTTAAAGACAGACCCTTAATAGATTTTTAAATTATTTTTGTAGTTATTAAAATATACATCCTAGCAAAAATGTATGGCTCATTGATCAATTCATAAAACACATAGTCAGTCTAACAACACCAATTGTTACAATATAAAAGAAACTTCTTACAAAAGAAGCTTTATAAGATGTCAAAAAACCCTGTTTTAACTCACAAATGAAAAGTATTTGTGTAAGGGTCTTTTCCTAAGCTAGTCAAAGGTGATCCAGCTGGAAGCCTGTATGCACCCTGGGAGGCCCGTCTCCTGGCTTTTCACCATTGGGAGACAAAGACTTTAATGCTAGCCTACTGAAAATAAACACTAATTAAGTATGTAGTTTATCTGCATACCTTGGAGAAGGCAGAGTTAAAAACATATCACCCATTATTTTCCTATCCTCATATCAAAAGGGTGATTTCAATTGTGTGGATACTATAGCTCCGTGATAATTCCAGCGGGGCACCTTGAAAACAATCAAATGCTACCGTTTCATACCTGCTCCAGCATTGGAGCCGTTTCATTGTAGTCTTCCTTTTTTTCAGCACCATCCACCCCAACAGCTTTGGATGCCAACAAACCTTGAGAAAAATTGTACAGAAATTGCTTATTAGAAAAGATATTGGCTTTCACCAAATTCTCCAAAATTTTAGCAGGTGAATCCCCTATACTTTTTTTATAGGACGTATACTCTCAGTTACTTGTCAAATATACAAACATCCTTAATAATGACTCAAAGGGCTAAATTAGAGCTTGAGAGTAGCTAACATAATAGTCTTCAAAATTAAAAAAAGTTACCTTAAAATATCCTTAAAAAAAAAAATCACACACATACACATTTATTCTGTACAAATTTAAATTTCTATGGATTAATATCCAAAAACCTAAGACTCCTTAAATCACTAATATCTTGGGCTTTGTCCATATAACTGAAGTAAGATATGGAATTAATATTAAGATATAAGAAATCCTTTCAAACATCTAGAATATAAAATGATTGTTGTTGTTATATTATTAGCTAAAAAAATACTCCCAATTTTTTTTATTTCACTTGGATTCTTTAACCTAAGCTTCACAAGTGTGTTTCTATACCCAGTTGTACCTGATCACTTGCAAAAGTGGTGAGAACATGATGGATTCCTTTCATATTAATGGTAAAAGAGTACAGATCCTTCCTACATTTGAACTTCATATGATAGCCTCATTATACAATTGATGAAATAAACTGGGAGTCCCAGTTTTTTCCCATGTATACCTTTAATTTTCAATTTTAGAAGACAGAATATTTTATCCAGAGTATAAAATGTCTCTTAACATTAAGAGACACTAAAACCTGGCTTTAATTTAGAAATTAAAGGCATTTACTCAGAGTTTTTGGTAAGCACCAGATAGGTGCCCTCAATGGAGGCAAATTTATTAACATAACCCTTGTACACGTTTATTTCTTATGGCCACCACACACGTAAAAGGTCACCCAAAACCATTTCCGTGACACTTCAAAAGTCAGGCACACAAAACTCTGGCTTCAAAGGAAGTACATTTAACAATCAACAACTTAATAGTAAATTTACTTCAGCAATTATACTACTTGTAGTATTAAAGCTATCTATCCCAGGGACGGGGGAGCCTGGTGGGCTGCCATCTATGGGGTCACACAGAGTTGGACACGACTAAAGTGACTTAGTAGCAGCAGCAGCATACCATTTTTAACAGGAGAAAAAAAGGACTCCAAAATGCCACATAACTTTGAGTTATCCCTGTGCCAACGCCCCTTGACTCTTACAGGTAACAGTCTCTAAGATGTTAAGTAATGTAGGTAGAAATTCAAATATTAAAATTGCATTCTCAAGGTAATACTAGAACCAAGTGTTCAATCAGGCAAAAAGCACCTTTCTATTGTTAGATAATGAAGCTGAATATCACTCAGAATTGTAATTTAAAATAGGAAACGCGGAGTATAAAACAATGATTTTGATATAGCAATGACTGGTATTAAAACTGCTATTGGTGCAGTCTGACATAATCCATATTGCTCAAGTCCCATACAGTTTTAGGTGTATATTCAAATGAAGGGAAAAAGACTCAATATATAAGTAGTTTCATAAAAATAGCTTATATATCATAAATTCGATTCTAGCTGTATTAAAGTAACTTCTGAACACATTTTTAGATGGCTAAAAAAGATGTAAACACAGAATTTATTTAACAAAACTGCATTCACTAGGTATTTCTTCTCTAGCTAATATTTTTTACATTAAATACTACTGAAAGTAAAATGAAAAATAATTATGAAAATTAGCTTCTTCTTTTGTAGGGAATTGAGTAGAGGCCCTACTTCTATGGGTATTCAAAGAGAACAAATATTTGCTATTCAATCTACTAACTATACTTTTTTTTTTGTTTCCCTTCATAACAGTGGTGGAAATACTTTCAAATCACATAATAGATAAAACAGATCACAAACTAAAATTAAAACTAAAGTACTAGAAGTTTAAAAGAAACAAAATAATTTAGCCTTACTAAGTGAATTTACATTTGGATATTACAGACCCAAATAATTAAAAGCAATTCTCACTTAACGGTTTGTGAAAGGAAAATAAAGGTTTGTAATGTTCTTATAAAAGCAACGGGGCATTTAATTAAAACTACTTAAAATTAGGTTAGAAGATGTAATACTTGATAGCCAGTTAATTCAAAAGCTTCAAATATGATCAATAAAAAGGCTTTCATACTTTACATGCAAACCATCTTATATAAGAGTTATCAAATATAAACAAGGGACAAGAGACTTTTAAATGCCCTTGAGGAGAACGCTGACTACTGCTGCCTTAAGAAGCAGTCTAAAATCTGTCATCATGACCAACTAACACCCTGGGGAGAAATGCAATAACCTTCCAAAATGAAAAGAATTGGAGGGAAATAAAAAACAGAATTGATTTTTAGTAATTTGCAAACATGTACTAATTATCAATATATTACTAACAAGTCATCATCCAAATAAGATATCTATAGTAAGTATCTTAACAGAATGCATTGTGCAGTTTCAAGAAATTATTTATTATCAGGTAGAAGTAGAATACAGATTTTTATGAGTCCCATCTACAAAGTGATATCTACAAAGTAGAATATTTCTCAATATTCTACTTCAGCTATAAAATATACAGTTGGTCTCTCACTGCCAACAGGAACAAACAGAACAGAGACCAAAGCATCTTAGAATGGTAACGGGGAGGAAAGAAAGAACAAAGCAGTTAAATTCATGCTCTGCTTTTCCACCAGGGATTCCAAAATACAATATTCTTGTTGAGATTAAGAACCAACAGCAGATGAATGGATAAGAAAGCTGTGGTACATATACACAAGGGCTACTCAGCCCTTAAAAAGAATAAATTTGACTCAGTTCTAATGAGATGGATGAAACTGGAGCTGATTATACAGAGTGAAGTTAGCCAGAAAGAAAAACACCAATACAGTATACTGACACATATATATGGAATTTAGAAAGACAGTAATGATGACCCTGTAAGTGAGACAACATAAGAGACACAGAGGTATAGAATGGACTTTTGGCTTCTGAGGGAGAGGGAGAGGGTGAGATGATTTGGGAGAATGGCACTGAAACATGTATACTATCATATAAGGAATGAAATGGCAGTCTATGTTCAATACAGGATACAGGATGCTTGGGACTGGTGTACGGGATGATCCGGGGAGATGGTGTGGGGTGGAAGGTGGGAGGGGGCTTTGGCATTGGGAGATCGTGTACACCTGTGGCTGATTCATGTCAATGTATGGCAAAACCAATACAGTATTGTTAAAACAGAATAAAGTATTAAATTTAAAAAAAAAGAACCAAGCATCCTGAATATTATTAATAACATTACTGGCCAATTCAAACCTCTGGATTTTAAAATTATTTTTTATATTCCTTAAGCTGTACAAATGTATCTAAACTGGCTTAAGGTCTAGAAATTCCTAGAACTATTACACACATGCCATGCACCAACTGCTAATGTTTCTTCTTTTACTCTCTACCAATATGTATTTTAAAATCTACTCAAATTTGCTTGCAGTTCGCTTGCAATTCTGTCCCAAAGTTTAAACCCCTGAGCATCTTTGTAACATTGTTTTTTCTAAATCAGCATGCACAAAGTATATAATTATCAATAAGTTTAGACATAATGAAACTTAAGATTCTGGAAGAATACACACACACACTCTCTCTCTCTGCAACAATAATTTTCATGTCTACTTATTTAAAAATTTGGAAGCCATCCTATACCACTCCCTATATATAAATCAGATTTGGAATCTCTGTAGGCTGTATATATGGTTAAGAAACAGAAAGAGAGTGAATAAACACATGAACTAAATTTATCTAGCAGCTGGATAAATTATTTCCTGTAAGAACTACTTAAAAATAAATTAAAAAGTGTGGTAGGAAATACTCAGAGCAGGCTGAGATGCTGCTGTGTTACTAGGCTATTTCTCTCAGCAGTAAAGGGACAAAAAGACATATAAGTGAGCTTGATAAATTTAAAATATACCATAATTCCGTAACAAAACTGCTACTTCCTATTAGTTCTCATCGTTCTTTTATGGTCTACAAAATTTACTGTACAGAGGCAAGCTGGCATCTCAATCATCAGAAACAGTCTTAAAACATCTATTATTTTTTTGCATGATACAGTTGTAACATGAAATCAGATATAGACTCAGAGATGAAAAACTATTCAAAAATTAACACATAACTTGAGTAAATAAAGGGAAAAAATCAGAACAGCTTCACACTTGTAAAACTTATGCCTTTCTACTGCTGCCAGAACCATTACTTGTTGATTTAAGATTCCCAAGAGGAAGTGAAGAAAAAGTCCCCCCACTACTATCTTTTCAAGGCCATTGAAGATACTGCATCACTGTGAATTAAGCTGCTTTCTTACTTTAGTTCTTTAAATAGTGAGCTTGAATTTCTTAGTAAGACACATGTTAAGTTGAATATTGACTGAAACTAAAAGTATCCAGATTTGAGGGAAAAACATGATGCTGGTAGGCTGGCAGTTGCGCCACCAGTGCCAGTTCCATCTCCCTTGATCTTGGTTCTCCCAATAAGGCGATTCAATCTGGGTGCCACAGCAGTGAGAGGCACTAGCCACAGAACAGAGCTCCGGGCCCATTATTCTAAGACAAAACTGCGGTCCAAGCTGCCAGCGTAACAATCACTAGAATAACATTCACTGGCTTTCTCCAACATTAATAGTTTCTAAGGAAAAGGTAGAATGGGAATGGGTAGATTGATTTGAAATATTTCCTGTCCTGGGGCCAAATATATCCTTTACCAGAGAAAGGCACAAAAATGATATTAACAAATGGAAAGATTAAATACCCTCACCTGTTACCCTCACCTGTTGAAACCAATTATAATTACTTAGATGAGTGGGCTTACACTCTAGATAATGGTCAAAATGTTTAATTTACATTTATTCTTGGATCTGATGATGAAACCAACTTTTTCAAATTATTTAAAAGAATGTCAACAAAGATTTACAGTTTTATTAGGCCATAGGCACTAAAATCATTATCCTTAAAATCAAGAGCATGTGACTATTAATTAAAATATTTTAGCACTTCCTTTATAATATATGTGCTTCCCTGATGTCTCTGGAAGTAAAGAATCTGCCTACGATGTGGGAGACCCCACTTTTACCCCCTGGATTAGGACGATCTCCTGGAGAAGGGAATGGCTACCCACTCCAGTATTCTTGCCTGGAGGATTTCACGGACAGACAAGCCTGGTGAACTACAGTCCATGGGGTCACAAAGAATCAGACACAACTGAGCCACTAACATTTTGTAACAGGACACTGAAAAAATTAAATATATTAACAATCTCTTTTAAAGATTAGAATCATTAGGCCTTGGAAGTGTGGGGCTTGAATATGACTGGTCCCTTCTGTGAACACGAACCAGGCTGGAATTTCCTGTGTTTTTCATCACTGTAGTATTCTACTTCCTAAACTACAACATGGCAGAGAGAAATAAGCCTAAATTCTAGAGACCAATCTGAAGGTCAGGATAGAAATTTTTTAAAGTTATAGAAGTATTTTTATATTGGGAATTAACAGATTCAGGAGCTGAATTTAAGTCAGTATTCATCTTTCCAACGATCCCTAATGAGACTAGTCAAGAATAAGTATGTTTGCATAATATTTAGAACCTTGGCAGTATGTCTCCACAAGTTGACAAAAGCAGATGATCCAATTTTTAGAGAACTACTCCTGCCACCAAAGCGACTTTAAAACCATGGAATTGGCCCCATGCATCCTCACAACATCCCTGTGAGGCAGGCAGAAGACAGGTGATACCGTTTCCATTTCACAACAGAAAAAGCCCATGATGTTGAAAGGTGATGACCTTAAAGAAACAAAGCAACTGTTTTTCTTATTAATCAGTTAGCTACACTAAACCAAAAGATATATTTTCCTTTATTAAAAAGAAACTACTGTAAAATCAAACCCTCCATTCCCCCCCACAAAAAGAATCATTGTAGTTTACCAGTAATCTTGTTAAGCCGAGCTCTCTTTGCCTGAAATGAGTTGCCTTGATTATTTTTCCTCTTGTTTGTTAATGTGCTCTCTGGCTGTGGAAAGACCATCTTTGGAACGTTCTCTATATGAAGTCCTACTTTTAATAGAATACATATATGAGAGTTTATCTAGAATCCAAAGTTAAAACACATGAATTATTTTAAGTAGCAAAACACTAAGATAAGATTTGCACTTAAGTTTTTTAAATCTAGTGCTTAGACACAGCACTTTAAAAGACACAAATTTCTCCAGACAAACGTATTAGAAAAAAAAAGAAAAAAAGAAAAACCTACTAAAGGCAGTTGTGCTTCAGGAATGACTTACTGCTTTTTCTGTATTATATACTGAAATACATGCAAAAGCATTTTAAAAGAAAACAAAACAAAACAAAAATCCCACACAAAAAGAATCTCAATACCCACTACCAAGAAGTTACAAATCAAAATCACAACTCATTTCTTATTCCAGAATACTGAGGGTATCCATTGTCAAGTACCCATATTAGATCATTAACCTTCAGAGCTGTTAAAGAAGTTAAACGTCATTATGATGCTAGGAAAAAAGCCCAATAATTCAACAGTATATTCAAACTACAGGTAGCCAAAAGATCTGACAATTCACTATGTGAGTTTACCACTGCCATGGGGAGTGAACATAAAACGTATTTTGTACCAAAAGTTTCACTAGATGTAGGCAGATCTTCCTTCTTCTCAACTTCTGGTGTAGTTATAGAAGTTGAAGTTTCTTCCTTTTTTGAAGGTACTTTAAACCATTTTCTCTCATCTTTCTCTTTATCTTTATTGCTGTTAGCGCTGGTTCGAGGTTTGTTCCCTGTTTTATTCTTGGCTGCAGCTGCAGCAGCTGCTTTGACTAAAGCTATCCAATCCTCCAAAGGAAAAACACAAAACATGTGAAGCATTAAAAACTTAATTAAAATCACACTAATGAATAAAAACATGTATCACATTTTCAAAGCTACTTTCACAGGCACACAAATATGAAAATCAGATTAACTACATTTTCAAGGTAGATCATCAATGTGTTAAGTATCAAATTTAACAATCTAATCGGTTATATGACCTCACATAAAATGGGAAAATACTCAATTTTATATTGATATTCAATAACAAATATCTTTTGATGAAATAAAATTTAAAATACAAGAAAACCTATGATAAATGTGGAAATATCTCATGACATTCTACCTTAGTACTTTAGGGTTTAAATGCCTAATTATGTTTCTTTTCTGTGATGAGACATACTACAAAAATAATATTTAAAAAATGCTTATGTTTCAATTCTGCAAATATTAAATGTACGGTCAACCAGCACTATCTTTGGGTTCTGTATCCAAGGATTCAACCAAATGCAGAACAAAAATACTTGGGGGAAAAAAATTTCCAAAGTTCCAAAGTGCAAAACTTGAATTTGCCATGCTCTGGCCACTATTTACACAGCTTTTATATTGTGGTAGGTGCTATAAGTAACCCAGAGATGATTTGGGAGGATGTGAGCAGGTTATATGCAATACGATGCCATTTTATGTAAGAGACTTGAGCATCTACAGATTTTGGCATCCATGAGACTCCTGGAAACAATTCCCTGCAAAAAATGAGAAACAAATATGTTCCCACAGAGCAAATGACTACTCTTCATTAGGAAGAATGTATCACTCAAAGTAAGGTCAATTTCACAAAGGTCAAAGTATGATTTTATTATTTTTCAAAGTTTTTAAAGCTTGCGTAACAATTAATCACAAGAGCTTACCATACTACCAGTAAAGTAAAAAAAAAGCTACTTGATCAAGGTAAAGTATACACTGTCAGACTCTAGTTTAATTTCCCTCCCTTTACAACTTTCTGAATCTGTATTAGCTGCCATTCTTTTGAGATGCAAATATTTATATTTCTTTGCTGATTTTTTTTTTAGTTTGTGACTAAATAATTTCTACTCTTTTACTTTGAACTAAAAATACTTATTCTTAGTCCAAGCAACTAAAAACAATTTCACAACATCCCTATGTGTTAATTCATGGATTATATTAACAAATACAGGCCATTAAGCAAATCAAGTTGATGGCTGTTCAGTACTGAGAATATATGATAAAGACAACAAGCCATTAAAGGGAAGCAAACAAAATAAAAGCCTCTCTCTCCCCTATGACTGAAATGAACTAAAAACACCATGCAACTTCACCTAACACATTCCCACTGACCAATTTCCTATTGAAAACCCTATTGGTGTGCCAGGAAATATGCTAAGTTGATAGAAGATGCTAGCTGAAAACCTCAGGAACCCACTGGCCTGGAGTTACCACTTTTTTGTTCCTGCCTGTAAGACACCCAATATGTAACTTTCTCATATTTTAAACAAAGTCCCCAAGGCATGTCTTATTAGAAAGTGAATTATGACAAGGTTGTGAAATAAAATTTTATATCTCTAGTTTGTAAAAACAAACTAGCAAAGAAAACCAGATACACTACTATCCACCCCAAGTTTTACTCAGAACCACCTCTTTAGTCCTTCCCATAAGGAAATGACAGGCAGATAAAATTAACTATAAGACAATGTAACAGGACAGATAGTAGAGAATAAACAAAACACTATGGGAGAACAACAAAATTTTGCCTGAACAGAAAGACTAGTGGAAGGCTTCAGGGGAAATGATAGATCATTTGAACCCTGAAAGAGGAATCTGCTGGGAAAAAGGCAATCATAAGGAAATGACAGGCAGATAAAATTAACTATAAGACAATGTAACAGGACAGATAGTAGAGAATAAACAAAACACTATGGGAGAACAACAAAATTTTGCCTGAACAGAAAGACTAGTGGAAGGCTTCAGGGGAAATGATAGATCATTTGAACCCTGAAAGAGGAATCTGCTGGGGAAAAAGGCAAAGAAAGAGAAATGGACATTCCAAGCAAAAGGAAAACCTTTAAACAAAGGTGTAATGGCGGAGAAGGCAATGGCAACCCACTCCAGTACTCTTGCCTGGAGAACTCCATGGATGGAGGAGCCTGGAAGGCTGCAGTCCATGGGGTCGCACAGAGTCGGACACGACTGAAGCGACTTAGCAGTAGCAGTGGCAAAGTGTATACTAATAGAAAAGAGGGGTTTAAGGTCAAGGAGCAATCTGGGTGACTTAAGTATTATGGCTAAGTTGAGCCTTGAGACTAACATTTAAGTAGAAGGAAAAAAACACCACCAACGCAAATGACTTATAGAGCTCCATCAACAAAGCAGAAAGAAAAAACAAGATTACATACGACAGACAACCCAACTGCAGTGCTAAATTCAGTCTTACTAAGAACAGGACATTTGATTCTAGGTTTTGCATTGTAGGGAAAACTTTTAAGTTGTTAAGAGAAATGCCAAAAGATGCTAAAGGTAAAAATTCCATGCCCAAATGTTTTCTCTCTCCAATAAAAAGAAAAATAGAAGAGATTAATATTGTACTCTTCAAAAGTGAAATCATAAAGAACAGTCTTGATCATAGGACATGCTAATCATGGGGATCACTGTAGTTGAGTAAAGAATTCTTCAATTATTTCACGCTTCCATTTTTTAAATGGAAAGATTCAGTATCAAAAATAACTGGTGTGTTCCCTCCATGAATGAGAACTAAAGATGAGAACACAGAGCGTGTACTAGAATGAACACTGTCTAAAATCAGGTATGAGTTCAAAGCTACTCTGCACACTATGGTTGAGTGAAATTTTAGGTGAGTCACTGAATTCTCTAAGTTCTGAATTCCTCAACAGTGAAATAGAAATATCAGCTATACCTATGTCAAATGATTTGCTATGAGAATCCAATAAAGCAATGTATTAAAAAAAAGTTCTAACTATAGTAAAGGACCTTATGAACATGCCAAGTTGCTCAGTCGTGTTCGACTCTTTGCGACCCCATGGACTGTAGCCCACCAGGCTCCTCAGTCCATGGGATTCTCTAGGCAAGAATACTGCAGTGGTTGCCTTTCCTTCTCCAGGGGATCTTCCTCACCAGGTATCAAACCCCCATCTCTTAAGTCTCCTGCATTGCAAGTGGGGTCTTTACTACTAGTGCCATCTGGCCACTCTCTAACACTAGTGAGTTACAGTGTAAAGTTTTTATCAGCATACCCTCAAAAAGAAAAAGAATAGGTAAGAAAAAGCTACACAAAGTTTAGAGAAAAACATTCCCATAGTGCATTTATTTGACTCCTTATCATTTGCTGGTTAAGCAAAAGAAATTTTACTGTATATCTTTACAAAGACATTCTCCTCAAAATTTAAAAGACAGCATGCAAAGTTGGATTCTCTTACTACTGTTCAAACAACACCTGATTTATTATATGACCTAGGTGAAAACAAATCAAAAACTTGTTGGGGAAAAAAGATACTCAAGATAAAAGAATATTTTATAAAAAATAATTCTATACATGTCTTTAATGTGCTTATAATTAAAAACTCAGCATTGTTTATAATCGCCAGGACATGGAAACAACCCAGATGTCCATCAGCAGATGAATGGATAAGAAAGCTGTGGTACATATACACAATGGAGTATTACTCAGCCCTTAAAAAGAATAAGTTTGACTCAGTTCTAATGAGATGGATGAAACTGGAGCCGATTATACAGAGTGAAGTAAGCCAGAAAGAAAAACACCAACACAGTATACTGACACACATATATGGAATTTAGAAGATAGTAATGATGACCCCGTAAGTGAGACAATATAAGAGACACAGAGGTATAGGACGGACCTTTGGCTTCTGAGGGAGAGGGAGAGGATGGGATGATCTGGGAGAATGGCAACGAAACATGTATACAATCATATAAGAAATGAAGCACCAGCCTATGTTCAGTACAGGATACGGGATGCTTGGGGCTGGTGTACGGGATGATCTGGGGAGATGGGGGCGGTAGGGAGGTGGGAGGGGGCTTCAG